>DF366883.1:4043-19849 GCA_000787875.1 Solanum virginianum
ACACCCGGGCAGCAAGTATGTGATTAAGACGCGAGCGTATCCTTTCAACATTTCTGCCTATAATCATATTCTACAATGCACATTATTAGACACATCATGTATAGCCTATAGTAGCATCATAGTAGCCTTATGACAGTCCACAAAACAGGGCACACAACAACTCTACGCAACAAACAAACGGGTAGCATAACGTTACATCCTTTCACTACCTCTCGACGTTGGTAATCCCCAAACCTATCCCAACTTAAACCAAACTGTTCTTCATCCATTTACACACAATATCACCCTTCAGCAGTCTCAGAAAAGTACCATATCAATCATGAAAAATGTGGAGCAATAGCTAGGTATATATCAGCCCACAAGTTCCAATCAAAACACAATTGCAACAACACATAAGAGCTTATCATTGTGGACTGTAAAAGCAACAAAGCAACGTGTTTATATCATTGCCAATCCAAATTTTGTTTACTACACATGTAATACCTCATGGTACAATAGACCAAGAAGAGAAACAACTCATAATCAACAAGAAAACACACAGTAACCTCAACAACACATGCTGTCCAGAAATTTCAGCATCACCACAACCAATATATACTCTTGCTTATTATGAGAAAATTATGCTAAATATATGCTCAAGATTTCTTACCTTAATCTTCAATATTGGAGTGTCCTTGAAGAACCCTAGAGTATTTTCTTGGCTGCTCTTAAATATGAAGAAAGGATAATATGATATGCCTCTTAGAAGCTGAAAATATATCCAAACGTTTAAGTGAGATGTTTGCTATTTTGTGACACCTTTTAAGTAACAACTTTGGCCGACCTTGGCTTGTGTTTTTAACCACATGTTAGTATATGTTAGAGATCTGGTGATGCAGCAACTTTAGCCTTAAGCTTGGGCCAAAATGGACCTCTAAACAGTTGGGCCTTTGCTGCCCCAAATTGCAGATTTTTCCATCTCTTAGAATTTAGGCCCATTTAGCTAAGTAGCTTAGAATGTAGTTGGGCCTTTGTCTTCCTTCATATTGGGCTGTAAATATTTGTGGGGTATTACAGAGATCGAGTCTACCTCATCCTCTAGCACTCAGGCACCAGCAGTATCTGCTTTGCAGGTTGACCCTCTTTTCTTTGCTGTTGCTTTTCAGGCTTTATTGTGTAGGGTTATTGTAGCGGAGGGGAGGCTATATGAGTTGTCGGTGTGAGTTTGGCCATTGATTGATCAGACTGTTTGGGACTCTGAGGAGAGGATGAAGGCATATGTTCATGATTTGGCTGATGAGCGAGTCCGAGTAGTAGATGCCAGGATCGATGGTTTGAGGCCAGAGTTCAGAAGAGGCTTGCCAGAGCTAGGCCTGCCGATACGAGTGCAGTTGTTGAGGAGTTGGCCAAACTCAAGGCCGACTTATTACATATGTTGGCAGTGACTGTTCTAGCCTTGGACAGAGCACCAATATTAGATAAGGCATTTGATTGGCTCACCGATTGACAGGACACTAAAGGGAAGAGGCCTCTAGAGCATACTGATCTAGAGTCGACCCCGAAGAGGTCAAGACCTGAGGAGAAAGAGCCCATACTTGAGAAGGTGGTACAGGAGTCGCTTTTACTAGCGGTTATTCAGAGAGACCAAGCACAGCACACCCCACCTAGAGAGGGTACTTCCATCACTGCAGCAGAGGAGGAGAGCTAACCCAGGACCCCATAGATCAACCCAAGACTGGTGCTTGATGCACCATGATATTTGACCACTTTTGATCCCAACTCTTACTTTTCTTTTTGGAGACTCTGTCCTTTTGGTAAAGAATATTGTTTTTATTTTGGTTTTTGTGGATGTTCTTGTCGGATAATGTTTTTATGTTGGTTTTGGATATTAATTTTGGTTAACAGTTAGTTTTCAATGTGTGTATATATATATATGTCATGTTTTCATATGTTAGTCGTTTCTTTGTGTTGTCACTTTGAGGGCAAAGTATCCTATTTTGGTTGGGTGGTGGAAGTCTGAGTAGCCTCAAGTCCATAACTTCCCCTATTTTTTATCCCAAGGTTCTCTTGCCACTCTTCTTTTTCCTTGTGGATGTTTACTTTCCTATTGAACTGGTATGTTTAGGTAGTATAGATAATGGGTAAATTCATAGTAATGTTATCTTTTGGCATATATATATAGTTCTTAGATTTTCTTTAAACTTTTGATGCAAAAATTGGGTACCCTCAAAAATTTTTTAGGTTGTGAGTTGTGATGTCGAATTAATACAGAAGTAGTAACAATCTTGCGGTCCTTCCCATTACATCAAGGCGGGTTTATTTTGATGCATTCATACATTTGTGAGTCAATGTTTGTTCTAATATTGTGAAGGTAAATTGAGACTGAAAGCATGACCTGTGAGTCTATACTTGATTGTAGATGGAATTGTCATGTGTGTTGTAAGCTTATTTTGCTGCATTCATGCATTTTGTATGGACTTAGAACTTGCCTTATTACTCTAAAGTTGGTTCAGTGATGTGGTGGATATGGAAGGGTTCTTATGTCTTTGTTCCTTGAGTGAAACCACTTTTAGCCTAAATGACCCACCAAATGAGCGAGTGAATTCCTTGTTCCAAACTTTTGAGCTTATCATGTACTCATTCTTTCTTGATACCTTTCTAGCTTAACCTTATTTGATGAAATGCCTTGATATTGGACCTAGTCTATCCTTGAACATGTGAACCTTGATTGAGGCCAAAGGCCTAAGTTGAGGGTGGCTGCAGTTAGTGGCCTTGGTTTGAGGCATAGATATTGTGTACTTCACCTGAGGCTAAAAGCCTAAGTTGAGGGTGGCCCTTATTGTGACAAAGTAATAATAAGGTGGTTAGTTGGGATATTAAGAAAGAAATGAAAAAGCATGAATTGAGTGAAGAAAAAGAAAAGAAAAGTGCCTTGAGTTGAGGAAAAGTATCAAAAATGAGTTTGAAATCAAGGCTTAGCTTAAAAAGAGAAAGAAAGCACTTGAGAAGTGTGGCTGCTATTGGCTATCTATAGATTAAGATTAGAAAAAATGAGTTTGAAATCAAGGCTCAGCTGAAAAAAAGAGAAAGAAAGCACTCGAGAAAAGTTTAAAATAGAAGAATAAGGGTGGAGTAGTTTAAAAAGGGGTGGATTATGAAAGCAAAAAGTGTTGGTAAACATGGTTCAAGGATAGCTTTAGTCACTATTTGCCCAAAGTACCTTGCCAAAGCACCCTGAACCGATGTTACAAGCCTATAAGTCCTAAAGTGATCCACCTCCACTTTCTCACCAAGCCTGAAAAATAAGTATAAGGGCAAGATTATAGTGTTAGTCATTGTGCATGAATTTCAATTGTGAGAGTGAGAATGTTTTCGCAGTCCCTGATTTCTGAATGTTCTTGAGTGAATATAAGGGACTTCTTTCTAGTGAGGGCATTTGTATTACTTGAGTAGCATATGACTATACTAGTGATTGTGGATGGTTGATGCTTCTTAGCTTTTTAAAGTTGTATTGTCAGGTCTTTCATGATGTTCTGGTTTGCTCAATAACTTGGCAACCCTGTTTGAAAGTAGTAGTTGGGTACCTAAACCAAATGAGTTATTGTATATGCCATTAATATAACTACTATGTATTTCTCTTCGTCTGCATAGATTGAGTCATCGCTTGAGGACAAGCAACAATTCTAAGTTTGTACTATCAAATTACAGCACATTTGGTGCCTAAAACAAAGGATTTTGTGAGTTCTTAAAGTGACTTTTTAGTGTTTTGATGTGTTTCTGTGTTGATCTTGCAGAAAAGTTTGGTTGACATGATTTTGAAGAAAAGTTGCAGATTTTGCTGAAGCATATGCCATACAAGCCCTCCTACGAGTCATAGCTCACACTACAAGTCATAGGTTGTGTCATAGTAGGAATCACAGATAAAAAAAAATTCAGAAATCTGCCAAGTGAAGGTCACCCCTCGAGCCCAACCTACGAGTTGTAAGACACACTATGACTCATATAGTTGGACTCATAGAAAGAATCAGAGAGCCAAACTGTTGGACCAAAAACTGAAGACCAAGACTACGAGACCAATATATGAGTCGTAGCTCGAGTAACGACTCATACCTATTGGTCATACCAATTTAGTACAAGATGCCCAGAACCTGATACGAGACCCCGACTACGACTCGTAGGCCAACCTTTGAGTCATAACTACAAAGTTTATCAGATGCCAGCTGTCTTTTCTGCATAATTCCTAGGGTTGTTTTGTATAAATAGTTTAAGTTAGGTTTTTGAAGAGAGATAAAAAAAGACCATTCTCCATTACATTTTGAAGCTCTTCTTATATTTCTAGAGTAGATTTTTGTTCTCTTTGGGGAAACCCATTTTGGCGATTAGAAATCTTACTTTGTACTCATTGTGGTTCAATCAAGTTTGTGGGTTTGCAACTTGTGATGGCTCCTTCATTGTTATTGGTGAAACTCTCAACTATGTCTATTATGTGCATTTTTGTGTGTTTTACTTTAGCCATGAGTAGCTAAACACCCACAACTTGGGGTTGTAGGAACAATGGGTAGTTGATTTGAGATGACCTAGGTCTTGTGCGTATCTATAATTAGGGTTTATTTCTTTCATGACTAATGTTGTTTGGTGGTGGCCAACACCAAACCCTGGCTACTATCATGATCCCAACCAAGGTAGTGACTGATAAGAAAAGGTAAATAAATGACAAAATTTGGTTGATATTTTCCCATCTAATCGACTAAACATGACCAAAGAGAGGTTGACTGGGACAATAAGTAATGGTTAATTGGCATACCATGGTGGCCGACCAAGTACCATGGTGAAATTCAATTTCACCTTCACATGAGGACTGGAAGAACCTAAGTTACTATCCTATATGCGATTCACTGATCAAAGTTATGTTATCTAGGGTAATTGAGTCAACGAGCCATGGGGAACATAATTCCCAAGTTGCCCCCAAAATTGAGTGTTTTCCCAAATTTTAATTAGTTTTCATTTTATTTTGTCTTTGGATCACAACAAACCCCCACCCCCTATCTTATGATTGTAGTTATAAATACTAGGAATGATTAGTAGTGAAATCTTATAGTCAAACCCTGTATTCCCTATGGTTTCGACCCTAACGTCGGTTAGGTTAATTACTATAGTGACTATTTTTTTATTGTAACGTGACCATCATCAATTCATTAATGGCATTTTCATGGATTTGGCTATTTCTATTGGTCTTTTGGGGATTCCTATGCTATTTCATGGTGATCTAAAAACCTAAACCTATTTCAAATATTCAAAACTCACTCCTCATATTTTAAACTCTGTAAAAACAACTTTCAAAAGAACTCTTTGGGCTTTTAACATTTGGATCTAAGGAACTCAAGTTTTCATCAAATATTTTGGTGATTTCATTATCTTACTGAAGGTATGTGGGTTTGATCCTTGATTACCCTTCAATCAAGGAGACCTAAACTAATTTTAAGCAATTTCATGAATTTTGGGTTCACTTTAATTTGGGATTTTGAGTGACATGATTCCTAAAATTCTATTAATGCATGAATAGTGTTTATTTGATGATTTTAAAGTGATTTAAATTATAAAATGATAATTTACATTGGGTTAATGGAATTTTCAAGTAGTCCCTTTTTAGACTTGTTTGTGCATAGGTGATTATATTATGATTTTAAATGTGGATTTAATTATGTTCTCACTTGAATTTCATATTATATTGTTGATTTTAGATTAAATTTTAATTACCCATATTTTTCTCTCATCATTCATAGCATTTGCATTCATGACATTGGATTATTTTGGAAAATTATGTTATGGATTAAGCCCAATTATGTTTTATGATATGATTTTGATATGATATTAGTTTTGACAAGAATGTGATCACATATAGGTCTATTCGATTATGGCTCTTTGAGCATTTTGGGTGCTTGCACCATTTTGAATATGAATGGGCTATTCCTATGCATGACTATTATGACTTAGAATTATATTTGGCATTTGAGCCTAAGTATTAACTATTATGGTGTTTGGCTTTAAGCCCAACTGTGCATTGAAAGGTTTTGATAAGACTTGCATCTCTTTGAACGAATGTATAATTACATATATTATAAGCATTCTTGTGGGATGATGACTTAGCACCAATGGAAAGAGGGTTCTTTCTCTTTCCTTGAACTATGTGCTTAGCATAGGTTCCTTTCCAAAATGAGAGGCTCGTAAGGAAAGATGCCTCCGAAATGGGGTTGCTTGTAAGGAGAAAAAATGATATGATATGATATGTTTACTATGAAAATCCTATCCGAAATGGGATACCCATAAGGAAGGTTGCATCGTACAAAATGGGAGGCCCGTAAGGTGAAGCATGGTTTACCCTTGGCAAGTAGACCACCACTTTATCGATGAGCGGTAATCATCGGGATTCTATGTAATAGCTCGCTTGGTCTTACTCATGTCGGTTGAGGTCACATCCCTACTATATATAGGCATCATTTACATTTGATGCATCATGAATTTCATGACATCTTGTTATATTTATTCCTTGTTATACGTCTCTCTTTCTATATTATGTGCCCTTGTCATCTAACATGAAAATGCATATTTTGGTAAGTCATGCAATGTAACCCGCATACTTAGTACATTTCAAATGTGCTAAGGCATACTCTTGCCTACATGATTTCACCAAGTAGGGACCGAGGACTTTGATCATCCACAATTTTTTGCTTAGCTCGTATTCCAAGTTTATTTGTAGTGGTGATTCCTATATTTAAAGGTTGATCCACCATCTATCTACCTTTAATACCTTCATTTCTTTATGTATTGAGGTTGAGCCTGGGGAATGTCTTGGCCCCCGACCCATCTATGTAGAGGCATTGTTGGACACCTTGAAAACCTCCTTATGTTCTATGCTATGTGTTATGACTTAAGTCTATGTTATGGGTTGTTTTTCTTGTCTATCGATCTGTGAATTGATTATGAATGTTGTGGTTGGCTATAAGCTGTGATGGAAAGATCCTAAGTCCCGAATTACCCCATAGAGTGAGTCCTATTTTCCCACCTCATAGAATAATGTATTTACTTTATGTATGCTTACAAATCGATGATGCGAGTTTTGGTATCTTGAGGCTTATTTTGGGACTCTCGGGTTCCCATTCACCGTGTCACATCTAGGCCCTAGGTTTGGGTCATGACAGGTATTTACTTTGAGGGTGAGCCCGGGATATGTCTTGGCCCCCGTCCTATCTTATGATTAGAGATATTGTTGGATATCTTGTAGACTCTTTTATGTTCATATGCTAAGTGTTGTATTCAGATATTATGTTTATGGTTATGGTTATGTCATTATTGATTAATTATGAGCTTGTGTTATGGATTTATGTTATGATATGGAAGATCCCAAGTCCTGTATTGCCCCCATAAGCAAGTCATACTTACTATTCCCTTAGTCTTTATGTGCTCTGTGTTATGTGCTATGTGAACCCATGTTAATCCCTATACCTACGATGTCCCCATAGCGTGAGCCCTATTTTCTTGTCAATAAAACTATTTGGTTTACTATTTCATGTATGCTTCTGAACCGATGATATATGTATAGATGCTATGAGGTTTATTTGGGGACTTACGGGTTCCCATTCACCATGTCACTCCTAGACCTAGTTCTGGGTCGTGACAAGCTTTGTAATAGAGCACTAGGTTTGTAAATGATCCTCAAAGTCCAACATGCCATGTCAAGTAAAGTCCTATTCATGGGCAAACTTTTTTTAGTAATTTCGTGAGGAAAATTCTAGACCTTTCATAACCCCCCTAAATTTAATACATAATCAAATAGGTTATTTTTAGTCAAAAAGAGATTTCTAAAATTAATCTAAAGCCTCTTATGCATAACTTGAGATTAGAGTTCTTTAGAAAAGAAGAGAAAAAGCTAGGGTCCCTGAGGCCGGGGTCAAATCCTTATGGAGAATTGTATTATCCTTCATTCCAGGTATGTAAGGCTATCGAAAGCATTGTGATTGAGTTCATCCATGCACCTTTTTTGTCTACTTGAGTCTTGTTTGTGATTAGTACTCGAGTAATGCAAATCTTGTGATTCTAAGTTCTACGTTCTTGCACTTGTTTGAGTCTTCATGAATATATTTAAGTAATTGTGATGAGTTTCATTGTTATTACCATGAAATAGGAATATTAATAAAATGTTTGATATTATATCCTTAAAACTTATTGTTTTCCCTGCATGGTAACTGAATTAAGATTGTTAATCTAATTTTCTGAGCTGAGTAAGTTGGACCTGAGGAGTACATTTTCTTGTTTCATATATGCATGTGATGAGTACCTAATATGTCTTATGTGCTGAGCATGGTTGATATGATGTTAATTAAATGTAATTAGTGAAAGTCTTGCATGATGTGAGTTAGAGTCTTAAGTTGCATTGCATTGAGTTCTAATTCTGAGTCATAGAGTTATTTGAGAAAATTGAGATGAGATGATTTGAGATAAGTTTGAGTTGATATTCATGAGCATATTTTAGTCTCAAAAGGAGTACTAAGCATCAAGTTGGGTGAGAGAAGACACCTCAAAACAATGTTGCTAGCGTAAGATGGTCGTATAGCTAAATCTGGCGACCCATGTCCTAATAGATGGACATTTTCTTAAAATTCGAGAGAGAGGAAGAGGCTGACATCCTTTACCTCGGCAAGTTTAGGACACACATTGAAACAAGTCTGCTTTTGTTTCGCATCACCAAAACTCATGGTGGTGGAGAGTTATGTCAGTTAGAGAAACTTCCAAGCAACACTTGAGTTAACATAGTATAATTTTCGAATGGAGTTGCACTAAACATTAGGTCTACCCCTAAAGAATGGTTTTCAAAGCTTTAAACTTACATCATTATCTGAGTTGAGTTATGAGGTGAATGAGTTGAGTCTTGAGTCACATTAGTTGATTTGAGTCTAAGGCTTATCTAGTTTCTTGACCTATTTTACATACTAGTGTATTCCATGTACTAACACCCATTTGAGCTTACATTGTTAATGATGCAGACACAAGATAGAGGACTTCAGCAGGCGCATCATTAAGATTCAGATTTCCTAATTTCCAGAGTTTGTGAGCCTTCCTTGCCATCCAAAGGAGCCTTTCTTTTATTTCACTGTTATTTTGTATTTTCTCTAAGTTGGATGGCCATGGCTTGTCATGGTACTATCTACATGTTTAGAGGTAGAGGCTTCATATACTTTGAGTAGAGTATCGTTGAGTACTTAATCTTCCAAACTTGGTTTACTTGGAGATGTTAGAACCCGTATTCCATGCATTAGAGCAATTTGGAAATGGGACCCACATTGACATAAAATGATCTTCGTTGGAAATTTCGACTACACCATTGAGTTTGGAACATCATTTTCGATCAGATTTCATATATGGATTGTAGTTTTTCAACTTTGGATGAGGTCGGAGCATCAACTTTAAGTTCAAGAGGCTGCTAAAAATGCTGAAATAGACAGGTGATGTGGCCCAATCAGGTTCTGCCATGTGGCAGACCCGATTCTCAACTTTAAAAAATCTACATATTGTTGCAGATTCATCTCAATTTTTCCCAAAACTTTGAACTTTGATTTCTCTCTCATTTTTGGTCCAATTGGAGTGATTCAAAAGGCTAAATAGTATAATTTTCTGAGGAGAACAACTTGGGAGCTTCATAAATTGATTTTGGTGCGTCGTTTGAGGTAAAAACTGCTAATTTGCTGCTGCATTGTTATTATTTTTGAAACCTTTATCATGTGATTTCTTGCTCATATTAGCACCATTTTTGAAATGGTTTTTGCTACTGAATTCCTTATCCCTTGGGGAATATTTTCATGTAAAAGTTTTCAGATTTCGATGATATGTTCTGGCGATGAAAGTTTTTGGACCACTTTACCCTTTTCACCTGAATTAATTGATTTTAGCATCGTTATGTTCATTATATAATTATGATGCTATATATTTGAATAGATTTTGGTGAATTGGGGTGTCATAGAAAGGGGAAAAGCTTCGAAATTGATGTGATTAGAGACTTTATATAAGTTAAGTGGGGTTCTCGGGATTAGGGGCTGTTCTTGGCTACATTGGAGGAAAATTTGGATTGTTGGAAGTGTTATGTGAATTGCCTAGAATGTCTTTAAATATTATTGGTAGGGATTTAGGTTCGTATTTGAATGTATAAGCATTAATATTGGCTTAAAGGTAAGCCGTCGAATCGAATTTATGAATGTTGTTGAATGATGAAAAAGAGAACTATTATTATTGTATTGCCTTTCAGATTGGTTGTTGATATTGCTAAGTTGGTTGTTGTTGTTGTTGTTGATTGATTTGGCCAATTTGAATTCTCGGGGTGGCCTATTTTCAGGGGAAATGCTGCCCAAATTTCTGTAGAATTAAGGGTAAAGTTGAAATTTAATGCCTAAAAAGTCTTTAGCTAATGTTTGGCATTTTATGACTTGTTTGTAGACCTTGGGCAGCCTGAAGCGTAAGTTGGATCTAGCTTGCATTTGGATTATATTGAAGAGCGTTTGAGATATGTAAAGCAACCTTTCTTTTCAGCATGCCTTAGTTAAATTTGGGCAGCCTGAAGCGTAAGTTGGATCTAGCTTACATTTGGATTATATTGGAGAGTGTTCGAGGTATGTAAAGCAACCTTCCTTTTCGGCATGCCTTAGTTAAAATATGCTGTGATACGAGCCTCGAGGAAACTCTATTCTCGCAATCTGAGCATGTTTATGATCCGCATTTGTTCCTCGGTATTCTTGTGTTAATATATCATAACATTGATCCTTATGTCCTTGGAATTCATAAGTTGCAAGGGGTATATGAAAGCTAATTAGTTTTAAAAGAACTTATTTTTTTTTACGATTCTAAAACTACAAACGCCCATAACTTTTATAGAAAAGCTTGGATTGGTTTAAAATTCTCGTAGGAGATTGTATGATCTAGGATGAGTATATTCTCCATAGACTGGGCCAGCTTGGGTCTCCACCCGTCCGGTGGTTCCCACGATGCCCTTTTATGTGATTGCGATAACTTTTGAAAGAATATGTAATAATTATTCTTTAGATTTCAAATATGACTATTTTGCTTATCTTCTGTATTTATGACAATGATTTTATGCATATGATTACTCACTACTCACTACTCCGCTCGTGCCTACCACTATGATATCGTTCGTCGGTTCCCAGGCTGGTTGGTTGTCGTGCGCATTATGATATACTCCAGTGTTATGCTATGGTATGGTTCACCGAGCTCCTTGTTTGATGGTCGGGTTCTGCTTTCATTGGGTGTTGTGCTGTGTTTGGCGTTATGCTGTATTGTGATTTGTGACAGGGATTCAAAGATTTAAAACTTTCTGGTGTTATGCTATGTTATGGTGCCATCAAAGGCCGGGCGACCATATTTCCTGTGCCCTATGCATGATTTGTATTTTGGAAGTAAACATTTTAATATTTTTGGATATGTATTTACCTTCCATACTTTTGTTTTGATTGTTACTCAGATTTATGTTTAGTATCTTCTATTTTGCATACTCAGTACGTATTTCGTATTGACCCCTCTTCTTTGGGGGCTGTTTTTCATTCCCGCAGGTATCGAATCGCAGCTTGGTGATTCACATGTTTAGGACACCCTTTTGTTATCTGGAGTGCTTCCCCTACTTCAGAGCCTACTTTTGGTATATATTTGTTCATTACATTGTATATAGTTACTTCGGGGTATGGCAGGGCCCTGTCCTATCCTATGATTCTGTTAGTTTATTTAGAGGTCTATGGATATATATGTGTGGGTTGTACCCAGTTCGTTCGACTAGACTTGTATGATATGTGTGTTAGGTGGTTTAACCCGCCATGGCAGCCTTGTCGGCCCGCATATGTATATATGTTGTTTTGTTAGCCCTGTGTGGCCTTTGTTGGTATTTTCTGAGTGCAAGGCTATTTTGGATAGTCCTTAAAACAAAGAAAATTATGCCAAAATTTTATTAAATTTATAAACTTGAAATATAACCTCGCCTCGTCGGCTCCTGTTATATTCGGGGATATGTTTGATAGGATCTGAGGCAGTGTTTGGGTGCCCAATCCGAGCCTAGTCATGTCCCATGGGGTTGGGTCGTGACAGAGTTGGTATCAGAGCAGTTCGTCCTCAAAATTTCCACAGATCGTGTCTAGTAGAGTCTTGTTTATCGGTGTGTTGTGCACCATATCTATAAACAGGAGGCTACAGGACATTTAGGATGTTATTTTTTTACTTTTTAATCTTAGATCGTGCGATAGAGCTGTGTTATTAGGATGACTCTTTTCTGACAAAATGTTCTATTTTCAATGATGCCTCCGAGGAAGACCACAGCTGCCCAGAAGGGCAAGTCTGCAGCGATAGGTGAGACCAATCGAGCTTGAGTGACTACTAGGGCTCGTGCCTAGAGTGAGCCAGATATTGTACTCCCGACAGCTAGTTCGACTACACCACTAGTGCTAGAGGGAGTTGGAGCATCAGCAGCTGCAGGTACGGGGGCGGCTTCACCGCCAGCTCTCAAGGATCGAGTACCAGAGCCTCCAGCCCCTCAACTAGGTGCAGAGATTGGGGACATGCAAGAGACGGTCCAGCTATTGACCCGACTGGTTGCAGGACAGGCCCATAGATAGGGCATAAATGGCGATCAAGTAGGCCGCCCTGACAATTTGAGGGCTCGTGATTTTTTGACATGCAGCCCACCAGAGTTCTTCAGGTCCAAGCCCGCAGAGGACCCTCATGAGTTTGTCCGACAGATTCAGCGGACCCTGTGATTGATTAGTGCATCTGAGAAAGAGTCAATTGAGCTGGCATCCTACCGATTGCATGACATAGCAGCTAATTAGTATAAGTCATAGATGCTGTACAGAGGTGAGGGTGCCCCTCCAGCCATTTGGGATGAGTTTATTGGGGCTTTTCTGGCCCATTTTCTACCTCCGGAGGTGAGGTGAGCCAGAGTAGATAGATTCTTATTGTTAAAGCAGCGGGGCAGAGACCAATCAGGGAGGACAACTTGGAGTTCAATTCGTTAGCTAGATATGCGCCTACATATGTTGCTAACATGACTGACCGGATGTATTGTTATATAGTGGGGCTGGATCAGTATTATGTTGACAGTTGCTTGGTGATGGCAGCCCAAATCGGTATGGATATCATCCATATTCAGGCCCACACCCAGGGCATGGAGGACTGACGTAGGGCCCTCCAGCCTGATAGGGTTGATGACAGGGGCCAGCCTAAAAGGGCTAGATCATCTAGGTATTCAGTGGATTTTCGAGGCAGGCAACCTCAGCAGCAGTAGAGCAGACATCCTCCCCAGTCAGTACGGGGTACACCCCAGCAGTTCACCAGCAGGAGATTAGAGGGCGCAGGTTATTCAGGGGCAGGCTCGAGTTTCAGGGTTTCAAGCTCACAGTTGGACAGAGGCTCCTGCAGTCAGAGGAGACCACCTAGACCTCCATGTTCTTATTGTGGGAGACAGCACCCCGGGGAGTGCTTTCGCACCACCGATACTTACTTTACGTGTGGCCGTCAGGGCTAACAGATGAGAGACTGTCTGCTTAGAGGTGGTATAGGCAGTTCAGCTCAGTCTACTGGGTCAGCCAGAGGTTCATCTTCATCCTTGGTAGCCATGCGTGCTGTGGGGTGAGGTATACCATCATCAGCAGGCCGAGGCAGGGGTCGTGGTGGAGTTCCTGGATCTAGCAGTCGTTCGAACCGCATTTATGCATTGGCCAGCCAATAGGACCAGGAGGCGTCGCCAAATGTCATCACATGTATATTACAAATTTTCTCTCGAGATGTGTATGCACTGATTGATCCTGGTTCTACATTATCATATATTTCTCCTTTAGTTGCTAATAAAATTGGGATAGAGTTTGAGCTGATAGAGCCTTTCGAGGTAGTTACACCAGTAGGGGATTCTAGTATGGCTAGTCGAGTTTATAGAGACTGTTTGGTATGTATTTGTGGTTGCTGCACTATGGCCGATTTGGTAGAGTTAGATATGACTGAGTTTGATGTGATTATGGGTATGGATTGGCTAGCTTCTTGTTTGCTGCACTATGGCCGATTTGGTAGAGTTAGATATGACTGAGTTTGATGTGATTATGGGTATGGATTGGCTATCTTCTTATTATGCTAATATTAATTGTCAAAAGAAGATAGTTCAATTCTAATTTCCAGGGGAACCAGTTGTGGAGTGGGTAGGTAATACCGCATCGCCAAGGGGTAAATTTATTTCATACCTCAAGGCAAGAAATATGATTAGAAAAGGTTATATGTATCATCTGGTCCGTGTACATGATTTAGAGGCAGAGGCACTGACTCTTCAGTCAATCCTAGTCGTTAATGAATTCCCAGATGTATTTCCAGACGAGCTTCCAGGTCTTTCTCCCGAGCAGGAGATAGAGTTTGCTATAGATCTGCTGCTAGACACTCAACATATTTCTATTCCTCCATACAGAATGACATCGGCCGAACTAAAGAAACTGAAAGAACAGCTGAGAGATCTATTGGAGAAGGGTTTTATTTGGCCTAGTACGTCACCATGGGGAGGTCCGATGTTATTTGTAAGGAAGAAAGATGGATCGTTGTGGATATGCATCGATTATTGGTAGCTGAATAAGGTAACAATAAAGAATAAATACCCCCTTCCCAGGATTGACAATTTGTTTGACCAGTTGCAGAGAGATAAATATTTCTCAAAGATAGACCTGAAGTTGAGTTACCACCAGGTGCGAGTACGGGAGGAAGATATTCCCAAGACAGCGTTCAGGACCCGATATGAGCATTATAAATTCAGGGTTATGTCTTTTGGGCTGACGAATGCTCTGGCAGTATTCATGGATCTTATAAATTGGGTATTTAGATCGTTCTTGGATATGTTCATGATCATGTTTATTGATGACATTTTGGTCTATTCTCGGTCAGAAGAGGAGCACGTGGATAGTATGAGGACAATGCTTGGCCCACTTCGGCATCAGAAAATTTAGACATTTTTGGGTAATCAGTCAGAAGAGGAGCACGCGGATTATTTGAGGACGGTGCTTGGCAGACTTCGACACCAAAAATTATATGCTAAATTTTCTAAATGTGAATTTTGGCTATCTTTAGTGACATTTCTGGGGCATATTATAGGAGCTGACGACGTCCTGGTGGATTCCTAGAAGATTGAGGCCGTAAAGAATTGGCCTAGGCCTACGATGTCGATAGAGGTGCATAACTTCCTGGGATTAGCTGGCTATTATTAGAAATTTATGGAGAAATTTGCTTCCATTTCAGTGTCTTTGACAAGGCTAACTCAGAAGGGAGCAAAATTCTAGTGGTCTGATGCTTGTGAGCATAGTTTCCAGTTGCTGAAGGAGAAGTTGACTACGGCTACCACTCTAGTATTTAGATGGCACCTTATGAGGCATTGTATGGAAGGAAGTGTAGGCCACTGATCGGTTAGTTTGATATTGGAGAGACTAAGTTGATTGGCCCAGACGTGATTCAGCAGGTAGTGGATAAGGTGAAACTCATTCGAGAGCGGTTGTTAGCGGCTTAGAGTCAACAAAAATCATATGCAGATAATTGCCATCGACCTTTAGAGTTTCATATTGGTAATTAGGTATTCCTTAAAATGTCACCTATAAAAGGTGTTATGAGGTTTGACAAGAAAGGAAAGATTAGTCCGAGATATATTGGGCCATATCAGATTGTCCGTAGAATAGGCAAGGTTGCCATTAGATCTGTCAGCTGATTAGAAGCGGTACACCCGGTATTCCATGTCATCCATATTCAGGCCCACACCCAGG
>DF366881.1:0-14981 GCA_000787875.1 Solanum virginianum
GACTACTACTTTGATTTACATTCTGTACATTCTGCTTTACATATTCGGTATATATTCCGTACTGACCCCTTTGCTTTGGGGGCTGCATTTCATGCCCGCAAGCACCGACGTACAGGCTAGTGACCCACCACATTAGGATTCTTACCTGCTGTCTGAAGTGCTCCCTTTGCTTTGGAGAGAATATTTGGTATATATGCTTGTTTATTGTTTTTGTATATACGTTTATTCGAGGGTACGATGGGGCCCTGTCCCGTCCTATGATTCTATTTGCTTAGATAGAGCTCTGTGGATGCCTGTGTGTATGGGTTGTGATAGTTTGTATGATTATATGTGTATGTTATATATGTTGAGCGGTTTTACCCGCTGTGGTGGCCTTGTCAGCCATATGTATATGTATATACTGTCTATTGGGATTTTTTGTGTGCAGATTATTTGGGTTAATAAGTAAAACAAAGGAAAATCTGTCAAAATTTCTGTAAAAATACTATATCTATTATAATCTGGAGTTGCGTTTGTGTTTGGGTGCCCCAATCGGGCACTAGTCACGGCCCCTAGGCTGGGTCATGACAGAAGTAGTATCAGAGCAGTTTGTCCTCGAAGTGTGCACAGACCGTGTCTAGTAGAGTCCTGTTTATAGGTGTGTCATGCACCACATCTATAAACAGGAGGCTACAGGACATTTAGGATGTTACTCTCTTTTTTTGATCTTAGATCGTGCATTAGAGCGGTGTTAGTAGGATAACTCCTTTTCTGAAAACATTATTTTGGTTTCAGATATGCCTCCGAGAAAGACACCAGCTGCCCGGAGGGGCAAGCTTGCAGTGGCCAGCGAGACCCATCGGGGCCGGGGAACTATCAGGGCTCATGCGCAGCGCGGGCAGGGCATTATACCCCCGACAGCCTATTCAGCTACCCCACCAGGTCTTGAGGTTCGAGTGCTAGAACCTCCAGCCTCTCAGCGGGGTGTAGAGATCGGGGAGTTGCGAGAGGTGATTCAGTTGCTGACTCAGCTGGTGGCAGGCAAGACCCACAGACAGGGCAAGGCAGTGACCAGACAGCTCGCCATGACAGTTCACGAGCTCGCGACTTTTTAATGTATGGGCCGCCAGAGTTCTTTGGGTCCAAACCCACAGAAGACCCCCATAAGTTCGTACGCCAGATGTAATGGACGTTGCGGTAGATCGGCGTGTCTAAGAAAGAATCAGTAGAATTGGCATCATACCGACTCTATGATATGGCAGCTAATTGGTACGAGTCTTAGATGCTATCTAGAGGTAGGGGTGCCCCGCCAGCTGTTTGGAGTGAGTTCACCAAGGCATTTTTTGCTCACTTTTTACCCCCAGAGGTCAGACGCGCCAGGGAGGACAGATTTTTTATGCTAAAACAGTGGGGCCAGTCAGTTCAGGAATATAGCTTGGAATTTGACTCATTGGTCCGGAAGGTGACAGTCAGTCAGGGTCAGGCCCGAGTCCCAGCGGCCAGTCGAGACCATTCGCACCCTTGTGTTCTCATTGCGGGAAATGGCACCCTGGGAAGTGTCACTATGCCATAGGTGCCTATTTTGTGTATGGCCATCAGGGCCACCAGATGCGAGATTGTCCAGTCAGGAGTGGAGTAGATAGGGTAGTCCAACCGACCGAGTCAGTTACTGGGTCATCTTCAGCTTCGGTAGCTATGCGCCCTGCAGGGCGAGGTACCCCAGCACCAGCAGGTTGTGGTAGAGGTCGCGGTGGCATCCCGGGTTCTAGTGGTCCTTTGAATCATACCTATGCACTAGCCAGCTGACAAGATCAAGAAGCATCACCGAACGTTATTACAGGTATATAATTAGTTTATTCATGAGATATGTATGCGTTGATTGATCCTGGCTCCACATTATCATATATTTCTCTGTTGGTTGCTTGTACAATTGATATAGAGTCTGAACCAATAGAACCTTTTGAGGTTGCGACACTGGTTGGAGAATCTATTATCGTTAGCCAAATTTATATAAATTATCTGGTATCTGTTTGTGACCGCGGTACTAAGGCCGACTTGATAGAGCTGGATATGACTGATTTTAACGTGATTATGGGCATGGATTGGCTAGCTTCTTGTTACGCTAAGGTTGATTGCCAAAATAAAATAGTCCAATTCCATTTTTCGGGGGAACCAGTTCTTGAATGGCCAGGCAATATTGCATCACGAAAGGGTAAGTTTATTTCATACCTCAAGGCCAGAAAGATGATAAGAAAGGGTTGTCTTTATCACCTGGTTCGGGTGCATGACTTGAATGCAGAAACACCGACTCTCCAATCAGTTGTAGTGGTTAGTGAGTTCCCAGATGTCTTTTCGGATGAACTCCCAGGTCTTCCTCCTGAGCGGGAAATGGAGTTTAGTATAGATCTATTGCTTAGCACTTAACCTATATCTATCCCTCCATACAGAATGGCGCCATCTGAATTGAAGGAATTAAAGGAGCAGCTGAGGGATCTGTTAGAGAAAGGTTTTATTCAGCCTAGCACCTCACCCTGGGGAGCTCCAGTATTATTCGTAAGAAAGAAGGACGGGTTACTGTGGATGTGTATTGACTACCGATAGCTTAACATGGTAACTATAAAGAATAAATACCCCTCCCCAGGATCGATGATCTGTTTGACCAGTTGCAGGGAGCTAGATGTTTCTCGAAGATAGACCTGCGATAGGGTTATCATCAAGTACGAGTACGAGAGGAGGATATCCCTAAAACAGCGTTCAGAACACAGTACGGGCATTATAAATTTAGAGTTATGTCCTTCGGGTAGACAAATGCTCTAGCTGTGTTCATGGATCTTATGAATCGAGTGTTCAGAATATTCTTGGATGAGTTCGTGATCGTATTCATTGATGATATTCTGGTTTATTTGCGGTCAGAAGAGGACCATGCAGATTATCTAAGGACGGTGCTTGGCACTTTTTGACACCAAAATTTGTATGCTAAATTCTCCAAATACGAATTTTGGCTGTCTTCGGTGGCATTCTTGGGCCATGTTATAGGAGCTGATGGCGTCCGGGTAGACTCCCAGAAGATTGAGGCCGTAAAGAATTAGCCTAAGCCTACGATGCTGACCGAGGTACATAGCTTTCTAGATTAGCTGGTTATTACAGGAGATTTATAGAGAAGTTTGCTTCCATTGCAGCGCCTTTGACAAGGCTAATGCAAAAAGGGGCGAAATTCCAGTGGTCCGATGCTTGAGAGCGTAACTTTGAGCTATCGAAGGAGAAATTGACTACAACTCCAGTTTTGACTCTTCCTAAAGGTCCAGACGGGTACGTAATTTATTGTGATGCTTCCCATGTTGGTTTGGGATATGTGTTAATGCAACACGGCAGGGTGATAGCCTATGCTTCCCGGCAGCTTAAGAAGCACGAGAAGAATTATCCTACCCATGACCTAGAGTTAGCTGCGGTGATCCATGCCTTGAAGATATGGAGACATTATTTATATGAGGTTCATGTTGATATTTATACTGACCATAAGAGTCTCCAGTATATATTTAAACAGCTAGAATTACCTGCGGTGATCCATGGCTTGAAGATATGGAGACATTATTTATATGGCATTCATATACTGATCATAAAAGCCTCCGGTATATATTTAAATAGAAGGAGTTGAATTTGCAGTAGCGGAGGTGGTTAGAATTGTTGAAAGATTATGATATTGATATTCTCTACCATCCAGGGAAAGCCAATGTTGTAGCAGATGCACTTAGCCGCAGGTCTGTGGGTAGTTTGGCTGACATATCTCCGGAGAAGAAATAGATAGTTCGTGATATTCAACAATTAGCTAGTCTGGGAGCTCATCTGGCGGATTCTAAAGATCTAGGGGTTTTTGTTCAAGGTACGGTTGGGTCTTCCATTGTAGCAGAGATTAAATAGCATCAGTACGAAGATCCTGTCTTAGCTCGGTACAGAGACATAGCCCTGAAAAAGGGACAAACCCCGTTTGAAATCTCTCCCGAAAGAACCTTGCTATTAAGAGGCAGGTTATGTGTACCAGATATTACAAGGTTGCGGTGACAAATTATGGGTGAAGCACACTATGCCTGCTATTCTATTCACCCTGGATCGACAAAAATGTACTATGACCTCAGATGGTTATATTGGTGGGATGGTATGTAATGAGATATAGTAGAATTTGTTGCTCAGTACCCAAACTATCAGCAGGTGAAAATTGAGCATCAGAAGCCTGGCGGGTTATTGCAGGAAATGGAGATACCAACGTGGAAGTGGGAGATTATCAATATAGATTTTATTACAGGCTTACCTCGGACTCCACAAAGGTATGACTCTATCTAGGTTATTATTGACCGACTAACAAAATTAGCTTATTTTCTTCCAGTCCAAACTACCTACTCGGCTGAGGATTATACTAGATTGTACATCAGGGAGATTGTGCGCCTTCATGGTGTTCCTTTATCCATTATCTCCGATAAAGGCGCCCAGTTTATGATGAATTTCTGGTGGTCATTCCAAGCAGGTTTGGGGATGCAAGTGAGTTTCAGCACAGCATTTTATCCCCAATCTGATAGCCTTGTGTGGTGTGGACCACACTTGGCAAGTCTTGGAACCTTTATAAGCAAATATACTTGTGCCCATTTAAAGAGTGTAAGAGGTAAGGTGATTTTTAGTGTTTTTTTATGTATTATTAAGGTTCTATGTATGTTGTAGTATGTTGAATTGAAAGAGGTAATATAATTCTTGGAAGGTAAGAGAATGCTTGAGCATCATCTACATGTATATATAAGTGTGCTGCCCTATTTTCGTAGTTATGATAAAATGATGTTATTTAGTGTATTTGGTGTTGTAATGGCGTTGGAAATGCTTGTTGATGTTGTTGGGTTGTTGTTGTTGTTGGGTTGATTAATTTGAGCTGAGATGGATTCTCGGGGTGGTATATTTTAAGGGGAGGTGCTGCCAAAATTTTTATAGAATTAGGGGCAAATTTAGAATTTAAGGCCCAAAAAGACCTCTAGCTAATTGTTTTGCGTTATTGTGATTTGTTTGTAGATGTTGGACACCCAGAAGTATAAGAGAAATTTTGGAATTTAAGGCCCAAAAAGGCCTCTAGCTAATCGTTTGGCGTTATTGTGATTTGTTTATAGACGTTAGACACCTAGAAGTATAAGTTGGCTCGGCTTTGCATTGGGATTAGTTTGGAGAAGGGATTGAGGTATGTAAAGCATTTTGTTCCTTGGCATGACTTGGTTAAATGTAGATAATGATATAATCGCGAAAGATCACCTTTTCTCGCAATTCGGGCTTAAGTATGACTTATGTTTGTTCCTTGGAATTTTTATGAAAATTAGTTATATTCTTAACTCCTGTGTATCTAAAGTTCATAAGTGGTAAGAATATGAAATATGAAAAATTTGATAAGTTTGAAAGAATATATTTTCTAATAGTTTGAAAAGTGTAAACGCCCGCAACTTTTGATAAAAAGCCCGAATTGCCTTAAAAACTATAGTTTGAAAGAATGTATTTTCTAATAGTTTGAGAAGGGTAAACGCCCACAATTTTTGATAAAAAGTCCAAATTGCCTTAAAAACTATTTTGAAACATTTCATAGTAGTTTGTATGATCTAGAGCACGTATGTTCCTCCTAAGTCAGGCTAGTTCGGGTTTCCATCGATCATGGGACCCGCGACACCCTTCCAGGCAAATTCTTAATAACTCTAAAAGAATTTGGTATAAATAATATTTTATTTTCAAATATGAATATTTTACTGATCTTTTGGATTTATAGTAATGATTTTTATGCATATGATTCTCACGACTCTACTCGGGCCTATTATGATGTCATTCACTAGTTCCCGGGCCAGTTATTATCGTGTGTATTATGACATGTATGTATACATTCCGGTGTTAGGCTGTATACGACGGGTCAGTTTGCCCATCGGCCGGCTTTGCTTAGATTGGGGTTATAAGGCACTGGGCTTTTGATCTATGGACATTATGACTTGTAAGTGCAGGGCGGAAGATCGCCCTTGCTCATGTGAGTGCAGGGTCGAAGATTGCCCTGGCTCACTTATTCTATGTTGTAATTTGTGATGAAAATTTCAGAGATTTGATCTTTCTGGCAATAGGCGGTAGATGGCATATGTTTCGGAGGCCCCACCGGTTCCAGTTCGTTAGACATGATTTGGTATTTTGAAAATAAACATTTTAGTGTTTTTGGATATACATTTGATTTTCATACTCCCATTTTGACTACTACTTTGATTTACATTCTGTACATTCTGCTTTACATATTCGGTACGTATTCCGTACTAACCGCCTTTGCTTCGGGGGCTGCATTTCATGCCCTCAGACATCGATATATAGGCTAGTGACCCACCAGATTAGGACTCTTACCTGTTGTCTAAAGTGCTCCCTTTGCTTAGGAGCAAACATTTGGTATATATTCTTGTTTATTATTTTTGCATATACGTTTATTCGAGGGTACAATGGGGCCTTGTCCTGTCCTACGATTCTATTTGCTTGGATAGAGGTTTGTGGATGCCTGTATGTATGAGTTATGACAGTTTGTATGATTATATACATATGTTATATATGTTGAGCGGTTTTACCCGCCGTGGTGGCCTTGTCGGCCATATGTATATGTATATGTTGTCTGTTGGGATTTTTTGCATGCAGGGTATTTGGGTTAGTAAGTAAAACAAAGAAAACTCTGCCAAAATTTTTGTAAAAATAATACATCTATTATAATCTGTCGTTGTGTTTGTGTTTGGGTGCCCCAATCGGGTACTAGTCATGGCCCCTGGGCTGCATCGTGACACTTCACATGTAGTATGTTCTATATAAGCATGTTTTACTTCAAGTATCATTCATTCATGTCATATTGCTAATATGTTATCTTTTCCTTACGATATTGCATTTTTTCATGTGCCTATCTCTTATTGCATTGCATCCTACATAGAACAATCAAAGGTACTAACGCATACTCTATGCCTATACGATATTACCATGTATGGACCATAGCATCAATTGATCATCCTCCTCCTCGTGGCTAGTACTTATACCCAAAGCTAGTTGTTGAGTCCTTTATTCTGGAGACAATGACTTCATCGTATGATATGTATTAACACTCTCTTTTCTTTGTTGTATACTTATGCCTATGAGGGTGAGCCCGGTTGCTTATCTTGGCCCCCACTCTAATGTATGTAGTAGAGGTGCTGTTTGATAAGTTATGCAATTATGTTATGAGTCTCGACTCTCTGGATTTAATGATGCCTTATGTTATGAAAGGCTTTCTTTCAGGCCCTTTTGTCCTTATTTTTATTCTTATTAATGTTGTTGAATGTTTTCGCGACCAAGAATGTGTAGTGATATGTTAGGAGACTTGTTTAGGGTTTTGTAGGGTTCACCATTTGCTGTGTCACGTCTAGAACCCTAGGCTTGGGTCGTGATAGCCTAATCTTGGGATGGATCCACTTTCCTAGTTTTTGTTCCTTACCCCGGCATAGTATGGGATGACTCTGGCAGCATGGGCAAGATGTTATATCATCATGAAGCTCATAGTAATTGTTGTTGATTAGAGAAACTCCCGAAGCTATAGTATATATTATTTTCAGATATAGGTATAATTGTATTTACTTATGCATTAAATCAGATATTTTGCTATAATGCATTACTTATGTTATTGAATTATGTTTAGCATTAAGTCGATGATGATTTTGAGCATTTAATCTAAGTTTCCCTATTTTTCCCATTTTACATATGGTATATTCCACGTACTGATGTAACAATAAGTCTATGATTTTGATCATTTAGTCCTTAGTTTCGCTGTTTTGGCTATTTTACATACCCTACATTTCATGTACTGATATTGTTTTATAATACAGATTCAGTTATCCATATGATAGTGGATATAGAGTATGACAGCGTTCCAGAGGCAATTGGTGAGAACTTTTTGCTTTTAGACGTCTCTAGTCAGTTTAATTTATGTATTTTATTTTATAGTTAGGTAGTAGTGGGTCCTATTACGACACCTATCTTAGTATAGTAGAGGCTTCATAGACAGAGTTAGTGAGTTAGTCTAGTATTTCCATTCAGACATTTTAAGCATTATTACTGATTGTATGAAAAAAAGACTTTGTATAAAGCTTGATTTGGGATTCTTTGACTTTTTATTAAATATTTTAAGAGGTTCATCTTGTAAAGCTTCTGCATGCATGTAAAGTTTCCAGTTGAGTAAGTCAGCTAGGGCAAGGGTTCCCTTGGGGACCAACAATGGTTCCCGAGTGCCAGTCACGTCTAGGGTGTATACTTGGGGTGTGACAAACTTGGTATCAGAGCACAAAGTTCAAGCGTCCTAGGGTGTCTATGAAGGCGTGTCTGTAGGATGTTATTTATTGTTGTGAGGGCTTTACTTTTATAAATGATGGACTATTGACATCTAAGAAACGTTTCTCTTCTTTCACACTCTAGATCGTGCAGTAGAGTTACTTTCTATAAAAACTTGTTTAGATTCATGCCTTTGCAAGATTCATTGGACTACCTTTTATACCTAAAGTGGGTTGAATAAAACATTTCAGATTCTTACAAATGAGTTACCTTCAGATAAAGCATTAAGAAAGCAAAGAGACTGCACCAGGCTTGAAAGGAGCCAACTAGTGTGCTTAAGTTTATCAATCCAAAAATAATGCACTGTTATTCATATGAATCGTGCATTTGAGTTAGAGCAAGATATGATGTATTTTTGGACTATGTTCCCTAAATCGTTCTCCAGATATTATTCTTGAGAGGAAAGTTAAGTTATGCCTCCAATAGTTAGTAGTATCCTCTCGCTTGAGAGAAAGTGATTGAAGACCTTTTTAAACCATATGTGCCAGAATGATTCTAGAGCTAGAAAGATGTAGGAATCATGAAGAGTGGAAATAGTTACTTCTTGAAGTTGGTAGCTAAGAGTCATGTAGTGATAAGTCAAGTTCCTTCTATGTTTTAGTTAAAGAGTAATAAGTATTATCTAGCTTCAATGATATGGTAGAGGAAAAGATGTTAGTTAGTACGAGATGGTGCACGCTCAAATACAAAATGAGTTGATATTGACATAGCATTGTCTTAGTAATGAGGAGTATATGTGATGAATATAAGAACAAAGGGCATAAGGTGGTAGATCTAAATTAGGATCATAATTTTGAAAGAAGAGTCATATGAGATTTATAAAGTTATGAGCTTAGCGAGGTAATGAGGTATGATGGATGAGTAAGTATTACCCAACCTGTGGAAGGGAGTGTGATGATAGACTATACTTAGCTAGACTATGAGATAAAGATTGGTTTCTTATCATGAGATTTATTGCTTCAATATTTCTTGGCTTTATCTGATAGTTTAGAGTTAGTATAACATATAAGAAGTGTGGATGTACATGTATGGCATTAAACCTTAAGCTTGAACTTTAGGTGAGTAGTATGAAAAGGAAAATAGCAAGATGGGAGTAATACTATTGGTCAGAGATTTGTTCTAATAGACTTGACATAGCATGAGTGAGAAATTAAGATGCTGATCCAAAAGAACTGTCATTACAAGTATGGTGACTGTGATCCTTAGATGAAAATAGTGAATTGAGACTAAGTCATTAGATAAGAAAAAGGGCCTAGATATGTATCCAAGATAGCCTATAAATGTGAGATGTATTGATTAAGTATTTGGATTTTAATGGGCATAGGTTTCTAAAATTTCACCTAGTAATTATGAATGGGGGTGATATGATAGAAGTGGGTAACGCCCTATGTTAGTACTAGATCCTAAGTTTAAATTTTGAGTAGTGTGAAAAGTGAGATAACATTGTAACAGTGGTAGTCTTAATTGGAGGATTTCTTTATGAGGCTCCCCATATTGTATGCACGAGATTAAGATGTTGACTTTCAAGGAATATTATGTATGAGTGTGGGGTAGGTGCCCCTTTGCTAGGAATAGATAATAGGAGGCTTAAGATGTGTAGCCATGATAGTGTAAAATGGTATGAAGCTCTAAGTTATGACTTCCACAATAATCTAGATAGTATATGTGAGTTTATAATATAGAGTAGGCTAATATAGACATTCTCTACTACCCTTAAGAGTTGGGTCAAAGGGGGATAGCCATGGATATTGAGGAATCTCCCATTATATTCTATGTTTTCTTTGGTCAGGTGTATGTGAACATAGGAGATAAGTATTAGCAAACTAAAAAGGAAGAGGGTAGATCACAAGAGTCATACAAGGTAGTTGTGATGCTAATGAGAGCAACATATATAGATAGATGCGTACAAGGATAGAAGGAAGTTAAGCATAGTATCTCAAATGAAAGTTCTAGTAGGAATTTTACGTCTTTAGGTATGACATAATAGGAGGATATGCACATTGTGTATATGGTGGTGCTTCAATTGCATGCAAAGTGTGCTTATAGCTTAGTGAAGAGAATTAGTTCACAGGCTTAGAGAGGTGACCTTTGAGCTAAGGGGGAGATGGCTAGGTAATAAACCAAAGTAGATCTTGAGCTTTTGATAGTGTTGAGTTGATCAGAATGAGACATTGATGTTTTTCTACCGTATACATTCCTTATACTTCATCGTGATGATACTTTATTCCTATCTTATGAAAGGGCTCCATGCCCACTAGACCTATTCGCTCCATATTCATCTATGTTCATGCTCATCTCTAAAAGTGAGATGTGATATCTTTATTCAACAATTCTGATTCCATCTCATGAACTAATAGTTTCCAGCCTTATGTTACCCGAAGACAAGACTTGAGCTTCACAGTATACACAATTCCATAAACTCATGATGAGACCTAAAACACTTGTGGCATCATATTATGTTATGACTATTCTCATACATGATTTCCTGAATGAATCGTGCTTACGATATTATAATTTGTCCTTTTAATAATTCCTTCTTTTGGTATTGATAGTGATGTTCATGATAGTAGATGAGTAGCGACATACGAAAGAGATTCAGTGTCACTTATGGTGACAATTATAACATGTTTATCCCATTTAAGGTTACAGGTAGAGAGAAAAAAAAAGAGATGAGATTTTGTTGGGTACAAGAAATAAGTAAGAGTAGATTGGTATGCTTCCTAATAGGAGTTCATAAGATTGTGGGTGTAGAGGTGTTATCATAAGTTTAAAGATTTCTAAGTAATATTGACCTCAAAAGCTAGAAAGTTATTAGAATGGTAAGTTTAAGTGTGTGATTGCCATTAAGTGAGTGGTAGTTGTAGGCTATTGATGACGTTTACAATGGATCCCAAGTAGAAGTATGGGAATAGTATTCTCTATAAGGAACTCTCAATGGAAGTGCAAAACCTGATTCTTATGGATTAGATTGGTATAAGTATTATCATCTTATGGGTAGCACATTGTGACTTTGAGGTAGGCTTGAACATGATAAGAGTATGCAATAAACTTAGGGGATGATGAGAGCTACAAGCTTCAGTTAATGAAGGGTATAACTCAAGTAAAAGAGCATAGTTGGGGAGAGTGGTTGAGCGTTGAAGTCTGATAGTTTGATATTTTAGTACATAGTAGTTTTATACTTATATTGGGCCAATAGCCTTCTTTTAGCTTTTTCAGAAATTTTATGGAAGTGTTCGAGATGGTAACGTTCTTCTCAATACGGATGTGATGTCCATTAGCTAGTTGAGTCCCTACATTAAGTTGTTGTTCATCCTTGAGTTAACTATTTGAGCATCTAGGTATTGGGGTTATTGTATTCTATCCGTCCCTTTTATAATGATCTTGAAGGTAAATTCTCCCCCATATCATTGAGGTTGATAATAGTTTGAGTTGACTAATGTTTCTTGTCTAAATTCTTGAGTAAAGTTCCTCCTTGGAGTAAACTATAGTATCCTCATTATTCAAGGATGAATGATCCCAAGGGGGAGATATTGTAACACCCAATGAAAATACCATAATACCCCTAGAGGGGAGACATGCATATAATGCGTCTTTCCAAGATCCGTTTGCGAATTCGAGACCTGATTTACAATCAGCACAAAAAATAGAGCGAGAAAATGGTCTCGATCCGATTTAGGAGCAATTGAGTGGAAAAATAAATTTTTTTAATTAAAATCAAAATAGGGTGAGTACGCGTTAGGGTCGCGATGCGCCCCGGTCATGGATCCACACTTAGTTTTTTAAGAAAATTTTCGACAAAGATTGAAAAAGTTGTTCTAAAAATTTATGACAGAAAATGCACTAGTATGTGATAGGTTCGCGATGCGGACCTGCTCCCTTGAGGTTCAAATTTTTCGATGGGCATTCTAGGCATTTCCGCACCCATCCTAGACCAATACCCTACCATTTTAAAGTCGTTTCTTCCCTAAAATTCACACAAATTCCCCTCATTTTTCCACTAACTTCAGTCAGAGCATCAGCTAGAGAACGAACTGGGGATTAGGGCTTGGAAAAGGGTTCTTCAAATCTTCAAGAAAATTCAATTTTCAGGTATGTAAGTCTACCTAAAATCTTATTTTCGTGTCTAATCTTTAATTACAATCAAGAATGCTAGTCATGTCAAGCCAATTTTAGTCCTATGACCTTACAGAGAAATTCTAGAGCCTTGCCATGAAATGTTCGCTATTCCATCATTATTATGAAAAGAACTTCATTTTTTAGTAGATTCCTATAGATTCCTGAAGTATTATTGTACTTACAAGAACCCTAGATGAGTTTTGATAACCAATCCATTATCATGCTTTCATTGCATGGAAAAGTTATCCAATCTAAAGTCTGAGTCAGATTCAATAAGTACCTCAGCATAAATTATATAAGTAGTCTATTTACTATAGCATCGTTTAAGCATTGCATATCAGTTTTAAAAGATCAATCCAGTTAGTTAAGGCATTCTGCATTACTATTCATTATGCATAAGTTCTAGAGTCTGAGGAAACTTACAGTTGCAAATGCATCATTTTATCAATAAAGAACATGACTATTTTCTTTCTTTAAAGAAAGCATTACCAGTTATGGGAAAATATTATCAGTCTTGAGAAAGAAAAAATAGTTTAAAGAAAATATCTAGAGCTAAGGCTCCAAGCAGCATATTTTTCAATTACCCCTACAGTGGGACATTTTTTTACAGTTAATGAGCACAATGCATGTTTTGGGAATAGTATTGAGGACCAATGTGGGTACGACTTTAGATAACTTTAACCCCATATCCACTCCCTAGTTTTCATTCCTTACCCCGACAAAGTATGGGATAGATCTTGTAGTGTGGACAAAATGTTGGATCATCACGAAGCTCATAGTGATGATTGCCGATTTGAGAAACTCCCCAAGCTATAGTATCTAATATTTTCAGACACAGGTATAATTGCATTTACTTATGCATTAAATCAGATATTTTTCTATAATGCATTACTTATGTTATCGAATTATATTCAGCATTAATCCTATGATTTTGAGCATTTAATCTTGAGTTTCCCTACTTTGATTATTTTACATATCGCACATTCCACGTACTAATGCCTTTGGCACTGCATCATTTTATAATGTAAATTCAGGTATCTATATGATAGCAGATATCCAGTATGACAACTTTCCAGAGGCAATTGGAGAGACCTCTTTGCTTTCAGAGGACTCTAGACAATTTAGTTTAGTTATTTTATTTTACAGTCAGGTAGTTGTGGGTCTTATTATGACACTTATCTCAATATAGTAAAGACTTCATGGACAGAGATAGTGAGTCAGTCTAGTTTTTTCATTCAGACATTTTAAGCATTATTACTAATTGTATGAAAAGACGTTGTATAAAGCTTGATTTGAGATTCTTTGAGTTTTTATTAAATATTTTAAAAGGTTTGTCTTGTAAAGCTTTTGCATGCATATAAAGTTTCTAGTTGAGTAGGTCAGCCAGGCGAAGAGTTCACTTCGGGACCAGCAATGGTTCATGAGTGCTAGCCATGTCTAGGGTGCAAACTCGTGGCGTGACACAGTCCCCATCAGCAGTCGGCGAGGCCTCTTTGCATCCAGAGGAGCTAGGGAGTCTTTATTTCTTTGTATTTATTTTAGTTGAGGTACCCATGATCCTACTCCAGTGCCTTGTTCAGAGTTAGAATTTTAGAGGTTTTATAGATTAGAAAGATATTATTCAAGTTATTTCTTTGAAGTTATTTGAAAGATTTTGAGTTAAGTTGTATATACTATTATTTTATCTTTAGGTTTATGAATTTTGAGCTCATTCTAATTCATTATGATATTAATGTCTTCCACTAAGTAAGTTAGCTAGGCTAAGTGGTTCGCTTGGGACCAAAAACGATTTTTGAGTGCCGGCCACATCCAGGGTGTAGGCTTGGGGTGTGACAAACTTGGTATCAGAATGCAGAGTTCAAGTGTCCTAGGGCATCTATGAAGCCGTGTCTAGTAAAGTCTTGCTTATGGGTGTGTTGTGCACCACATTTATAATCAGGAGGCTATAGGGAATTTAAGAAATATCTCTCATTCTTTATACTCTAGATCATGCAATTGAGTTGTGCCATAAGAAACCTTATTTTAGATTCATGTGTCCCTCAGATCAATTCAACTACCCCTCGTAATCCAGTTGGTTGAAATAATAAAGTTCATATTCTTATTGATGAGTTACTCTTAGATAAAGACGTCAGAAAGTAATGAGATTACACCAGGCTTGAGAGAAGCTGATTAATGTGCCTAAATATATTGATTTGCAAGAATCCATTCTTCATTGTATGAGGTGCTCTCGAGTTGAAGTAAGATATATTTTTAGACTCTCTTCTCTAAATCATAAGTTACAGAATGATCCCAGAGTTAGAAAGAGATAGAAATTCAGAAGTAATCATGGTTGATTAAGGCATGTACTAAGAATATAGTTATAAGATAAGTATTGGCCCATGGGTGATAAATCAAGTCTGTTTTGTTTTAAACCAAGAGTAGTAAGAATAAGTTATATTTAATATTAGAAAATAGACAAGGATGTATTGGTTAGTATGAGCTAGAGTACATTCGAACTAGAA
>DF366880.1:3454-21367 GCA_000787875.1 Solanum virginianum
GTCCTATGGTGATTGGAAAACCCGAAGGAACCCCAATTAAGACTCTTAACTTGTCATTACACATCATTGGTTACGAAAGCATATAAAAGATATAAAGTAAGCAAAAGGAACAAGGGGCTAAGGGATAGCTTGCCAAAACGTTGACATCAAAGACAAAGAGCCATAGCTCATATCATAAATATACAACTTGTCCAACAAACATCTCTACATACATAGATAGCATAGGGGCCAAGACAAAGTAACCGAGATCACCCTCATATCAAAATAGAACATAAAATAGAATGTCTCAATACAAGGCAAGAGGAAAATATAAGCTAAAGTCCCCGAAATGGAGGACTCACCAACAAGCTTGAAATAGCACCGTCTAGCCACGTGGAAGAGGATGATGATCAACTTGGGCACCTATTCCTACATGGTGATATCATGTAGGCAAGAGTATGTGTTAGTACATTTGAATGTACTAAGTATGTGAGATGAAACGCAACAAGAGTTAAGCTTCATAATCAACTAGCATAATAATAGACAATAGGCATGATATAGCAATATGATATGTATGATCAAAGCATAAGTAAAACATGCTTAAATAACTCATGCTCATATAAAATACCATATGTGAAGAATAGACTAAGCAAGATTTCCAACCTTAGTTGGTTGATGATGGTCACACCCCATCATCCGAGGTGGTATGGTATAAACCCCTCACATGGTTGATAGTGGTCACACCCCATCATCTTAGATGGTGAAGTATAAACCCCTCACATGGTTGATGAGCACAAAACCCCACCTCGGTTGATGATGGTCACACCCCAATCATCCTAGGTGGTATGGTACAAACCCTCACATGGTTGATGAGTACAAACCCTCACCTCGATTGTGTATAGTCTAATGCAACACTTTATATAGAATTTATCATGATCATAAGCTTATTTCATTATCATATAATCATTCATATCATATAATAATTTATATCATATCTCAAGATTTGGATCTTCAATTTCACAAAAAACCCTAGCCAGACATTTTATTAAATACTTGGGGTGTGTGTAATGAGGGTAAAAGATCATGCAATTTAGAGATGGGTGGAAGGACCCAATGGTTCAATACCACATACCTTGACTTTGGAGAACCCCTTGAAGAAGATTGGAAATGGAGACTTGAATCTTGAGTGAGATCCTTGATGAAATCCTTAAGATTGGTCTTGAGTTTGGTACTAGAATTTAGGAGTAAATATTTGGCTAAGTGTTTTGGTGAGTATTGGGGAATGTTTAGGGTGATATGAGGGTGAAATAAGGCTAAGTATAGGTAAAAACACGTTTAGAAAAATTTAGGTCCAATACTTAGAAAACTCTGGATGGACTAAGAAAAATAGTGCAGGATTTACACCTCTTCACGTCGCAAAGAGGTCATGGACCCTCACTAGAAATTGCACCAAATGCAAATTTCATAAATCAATTCCTTTCCTTTAAAATCGAGGTTAGACCCTTGTCCCCCTAATTTGGACCCCCTGAACAAGAATATGAAGTTGAATTTTTGAAGTAACAAATGAATTTTTAGATATATGGAAAATAAGATTTTGGGTACTTTTGAGGCACGTTTTTAGGCACTTTTCGGGGTCATTTTAATATCTCCACCTTGGGAACATTCATCCCCGAATGTAGGAGAGACGTACAAGACAAGAATAATCATGAATAAATTAGCCCCAACATGGATGCAACATTACATTTAAAATACCACTTTAAAAATCTCAACATAGGTGTAAAATCATCATAATTTGCTAACTTAAACGATAGTGTAATCAATGTCAAGTGTGTGTGAGCTTTATTGCATAATTCTTATACTGTGTTTCAATTCATAACTTTCCATACTACTCTGACTAAGACTATATATTAGTTGGTTAGGAAAGGATCTTAGGCCATTCTTCATATTAGTCCATTTAGCCTGAAATAACCAACCAAATTATTGATGTATCCCTTGATCCTAATATTTGAGCTTTACATATACCCTTTTCTTTGTAGACACCTAAGTAACCAAGCAATTTTTACTATGTAATCTTGAAATCGGCCCTAGTCCTTCCTTGAATATTGTTACTTTGACTCAGGCTAAAATCCTAAGTTGAGGGGCTACCAAAAGTGGTCCTAGTTCAGAGGTTGGATATTGTGCACCTCAACTCACACCAAAAGCTTACATTGAGGGTGACTGGTGTAAGAAAAATTATACCAAATGGTGAAGGAAGCTAGTGATGCATTAAAAAGGGGGCAATTTTGAAGAGGGTGCAAGAAAAATAAATAGATGCCTACTTGTGAACTAAAAAGAAAAAGAATGTGAAAAAGTAAAGGCAATGAGCTGAAAAACTTGAAAAAGGTAGCCAAAAAGGTTTGAAATAAGAGAAGGGAAGAATGAGATAAAAATATCAGTGTTGGTAGGGCAAAAGTGCAAAATAACACAGTGTCAAGGAGGGGCATTAGTCACTGTATTCTAGAAACATCATACCAAAGCCCCCCAAGCTTACGATTGCAAGCCAAGAAAGTCCTATAGTGAACCTAGTCCTAGTAGTCCAAGGTCATGGTCATGAGCATAGGGGCAAGCATATGGTATTGTACATAGTGTATGAATATCTGTTGTGAGTGTAAGTTCTTTTGTTAGTCCCGAGCGTTGAATTTGAACATGCTATCATAAGTGAGATATGGGACTTCTTTTTGTGAGGGCATTTTAATTATATTGTTGATTCTAGTGATTGTTGCTTATCTCTTATGGCCTTGCTTGTCATAGTTGCACTGTCGTGTATTTATTTGCATGAGTTTTTTCGATAACTATCTTATATGCATTGATGCGTTCAATTAGATCTCTGTGATGGATTAAGTTATAATGTATGCCATTAGATTGAGGTCTGTGTGTTGTTCTATTGTTTATATAGATTGACTCTATCGCTTGAGAACAAACAATAATTTTAAGTGGGTATTCATGTGCTGCTAAAATACAACACTTTTGAAGCTTAAAACTTAGAATTTTATGCGTTCTCTAAGCAATGTTAGTACATTTGATGTGTTTTTGTGTTTGTTATTTGGGATTTCAAGAATTAGGGTTATTTTGGGTAAAGTTCTACAGATTTCAAGTTATTGAGGATATACAAAGTTTTCTAAGGACCGTGGTTCATTTGACGACCATAGTATAAGATCATAGGTTAGATCTAGTGAAAAATTGATTTTCAGATATTGAAGATACGAGTTATCAGATGAGCCATGGAATTATTTATAGTCCATATGTGTGTTTGTATGCTAAAGATCGAAAAATATGCTAAGTGCTGAACTATTACCAGATAAGGGCTCCTATGAGTCATAAAGTCAGCTGACGAGTCGTGGATAAGATCGTGCCTGGAGGATTAAAATTTTGAAGATTTGCTGAAAAGAGATCAGACGAAACCCCTTACAAGCTATAAGTCAGAAGATGGCCCATAGGAGGAGTTCGTAGGTCAAAGAGAGATTTTGCTCAGTGCAGGATATGAAGCTAAGGTACGGGTCATGATTCCATCAACAACTCGTAACCTTGTTTGTCTGAGATGCCAATTCTAGTTTTCCTATTTCATTTTAGATTTAATTTTTACGTATTATAAATGGGGTCTTGTTACATTTTTAAGGGAGGGACAGACTAGAGAGCAGTTAGAACATTGAGACTTTGTTACTTGTGATTATTATTTACATTACATTGGGTTTCTACATTGTGATTTCTTGTGGAGATTTTGGATTTATTGTTCTTCAATACATCATTGTAAGCATCTAATTATGTTATTTCGTACCATGATTCTTTAAGCTACTATGATCATGCATAGCTAAATCCACAACTAGGGTTGTGGGAACCATGAAGAACTAACAAAGTAAAAATTGGATGATTAGTAATTTTTGGAAAGTGTGCATGTATGTATTGATTATATCTTTGTTTAGAATGCTTTTTAATGGTGGCTATGTTAGAACTCGCCTAATTATTACTGAATCAAGGAGGTAATGAATGGGATAAAGTATAATTAACAAGATTCAATATGATCCATCTCGTCTAATTAACCTAACTGAATCAAGGGAAGGTTCTACTGGAACAAAAGGTAAGGGTTAGTAATACAACACTATAGGAATAGATCAAATCACGTAGTGAAAATTTGCCTCTCGCATAGATCAAAGGGTTAGGTAAACATAACTTACCAGTTCTGCATGCTCACATTCTAGAAAAGGTTATGATTGTCTGGCTATACTAAGTTAGGAATTCATCGGGAACACGATCCCCTAGTTACTTCTCTCATTGATTTTACAATACTTTCACTTGTCAATTGGATTCTAGTTTAGGTTTAATTATTGCATTTTACAAACTCCCCCTCCCCTTTTGGGAGATAAGTAAATTAATTTAATCTAATTGCTTATAATTACTCCAGGTCTAAACTTTATTCCGTGTGGGATTGACCCTAACCATGTTTAGGTTCTAAATTTTTACAGCGACCGCTTATACCTTCATTGAGAGGTGTAGTTTGGGTGACATCAGATATCAATTTTTGCATTCTTGCGCNTTTCTATGCTAGATCATATTGAGAGGGGTAGTTTGGGTGACATCAGATATCAATTTTTGCATTCTTGCGCGGGATTCAACCACCAGTATAGGAGCATACTTTGGGAGCTTTGTAAATTTGATGGCATATTCTCTAACACTCATCCCACCCTGTATGAAGTTGATAAAATTTGTCATTTTGGCTTCCTTAAGCTCAAGAGGGAAGAAACGATCTGGAAAAACAATCTTGAACTCTTCCCAACGAACCTGAAACGACCCCAAAAAGTGCCTGAAAACGTGCCTCGGAATGCCCAGAATTTTAATTTCCATATAACTTAAAATCCATTCATTATTTTTAAAATTCGACTCATATTTATGATCAAAGGGTCAAAATTAGGAGAAAAAGGGTCTAACCCTGATTTAAAAGTGAAAGATTAGCAATTATGATTTCAAACAAATCAATTTTTAGAGATGGTCCGCGACAGCTCCGCGACGCGCCTCTATCACAGAGCAGTGTTAATTTTGCCCAGTTTTGTTATCTCGGTCTAAGACTTTTAAGTCTTGGGCCTAAGTGTTCCTAATCATATTTTTACCTATACTTAGCCTTATTTCACCCTAATATCATCCTAAACATTTTTCAATACTCACTAAAACACTTAGCCATATTTTCACTCCAAATTCAAGACCCAAAACCCTCATCCCAAGCTAAGGATTATCTTTAAGCTTCAAGCCTCCATTTTCAATCTTCACCAAGAACTTCTTCAAAGCTAAGGTATGTGGTGTTGAACCATTGGGTCCTTTCACCCATGGCGCCTAAGCCTCCTTTTTACTAATATTGCATGATTTAAAGTTGATTTTACATGTGGGTCTTGTATATTGAGAAATTTGCTGCACAGTGATTTTAGTTCATGAAAGTATGGTTGTTTTAGCATGTTTTGAGCTCTAAATCTTGGATCTAATATTGGATTTGATAAGAGGTTTTGATGTGAATGTCTTGGGGGTGTTGCAAGTTGTTGATTGATGGTTTTACTACAGATATTCTTGCATCATTTCATCTCCAAATTGCATGATCTTTTACCCCATTACACACCCTCAAGTGTTTGATAAAATATTCGGCTAGTATTTCTTGTGGAAATGAAAGTCCAAAGCATGAAATATGATATGATTGACTATATGATGATGAAATGAGCTTATGTACATGATATATATGTTCTATATAATGTGTTGCATTAGACCATGCCCAGTCTGAGAGGTATAGGAGCCCGAATAACCATATGAAAGGTATGTACCTTGCCACCAGGGTGTCTAGGTGTGAATGGCATCAACCATGTGAGGGGTATGTACCTTGCCACTAGGGTGTCTAGGTGTGAATGACATCAACCATGTGAGAGGTATGTACCTTGCCACCAGAGTGTCCAGGTGTGAATGGCATTAACCATGTGAGGGATATGTACCTTGCCACCAGGGTGTCCAGGTGTGAATGACATCTCCCAACCAAAGTTGGTATTCTAGCTTGGTCTCTTCTACACATATAATATCTGAGATGAGCATGAGATGCTTAAGCATGTTTTACTTATGCATTGATCATACATTTCATATTGTTATACTATGCCTACTGTGTAATGTATGCATTTTGAGTATGATGTCTATATATTGTTGCATTGCATCCCACATACTTAGTACATTCAAACGTACTAATGCATACTCTTGCCTACATGATATTACCATATAGGAACCTTTCATATCATATCTCATGCTTTGGACCCTCATTTCCTCATGAAACCATAATAGGACAGCGTATTAACGCATACTTTTACCTACAGGATATCACCACATAGGGATCGGTGCTCAAGTTGATCATCCTCCTCCTCCACGTGGCTAGATCGGTTCTACTCAAAGCTAGTTAGTGAGTCCTCTACTTCAGGGATCTTAGTCTATGTTGCTATTATCTATGTATTGAGACACTCTCTTATGACTATGAGGGCCAGCCCGGTTACTTTGTCTTGGCCCCCTCTCTATCTATGTATTTGAAGGTGTTTGTTGGACAAGTTATGTATTTATGTTATGAGCTTTGACTCTTGTCTCTCGATTATGATGTTTATGCATTCTTTCCCTTAGCTCCATTGCCCCTATTCCTACTCTATATTTCTTTTATATGCTTCCGCAATCAAGGATGTGTAATGACAAGTTAAGAGGCTTGTTTGGGGTTCCTTCAGGTTACCGATTCGCCGTGTCACGTCTAGGCCCTAGGCTTGGGCCGTGACAAACTTGGTATCAGAGTAATAGGTTGTTAGATCCTTGGGGTCCAACACATCGCGTCGATTAAAGTCCTATTCATGGCTATGAAGCGCGCTATGACTATGAGTAGGAGGCTATGAGCCGTTTTAGAAAATATTTCCCTTCTTCATGTTCTAAGTCATGCTATAGAGCTGTGGTAAGTATTTTCCCCTAACAATTGTTTTTTCTATGCTAGATCATGCCAAACACTAGAGGAAGATGGGCCCAAACTCCCAAGAGCAACTTACCAATGGCGAGTTCTAGGATGCTCTTACTATCCTTGCCTAAGTGGTGGCCAACCAAGTCCAACAAGTGGCCCGAGCCCCTCATGCTACTACCCAGGGAGCTAGGGTAAGAGACTTTATGAGGATGAATCCTCCGAATTTCCATGGGTAAAAGGTTGATGAGGATCCACAAGAGTTCCTTGATGAGGTCTACCTAATCTTGAATATCATAGGTGCTAGGCCGAATGAAAAGGCGGAGTTGGCGGCGTACCTACGCAAAGAGGTAGCCTAAATTTGGTATGATCAGTGGAAGGGGGAGAAGGGTAATGGTTATGTGGTGCTTTGGGAGGAATTCAAATTGGCCTTCCTTAATCAGTTTTTCCCTCTTGAGCTTAGGGAAGCAAGGTTGGTAGAGTTTATGAACTTGACACAAGGTGCTATGAGTGTGAGGTAGTATACCCTCAAATTTAATCAACTTTCAAAGTATTCTCCTCACTTGGTGGCCGATCCTAGATTAAGGATGAATAAATTTGTGATGGGGGTCTCCGACTTAGTGAGTGAAGAATGCTGGTCCGCCTTGCTAATTGGTGACATGGACTTGTCTCAGTTGATGACTTATGTCGATGAAATGGAGGAAGAAAAGTTGAGAAAGAGGAAGGGTCATAAGGCAAAGAGGGCCCATTTTGGGAGTAGGTTTCAAAAGGCTGCAAGATTTCATCAATGCCAAGGTGCTCCTTATGCTACTAATAGGGGGTTTGCCATTGACTTTCCTAGGTCTCAAGGTGTGGGTGGAATGGCCCCTAATAATGTGTGTTCTAGATATGGAAAGAATCAATGCTACTAATAGAGGGTTTGCCAATGACTTCCCTAGGCCTCAAGGGGGGGGTGGAATGGATCCTAATGATGTGTGTCCTAGATATGGAAAGAATCATAGGGGCCCATGTTTGAGGGGTTCCAATGCATGCTTTGAATGTGGGGAGCTTGGTCACAAGAGGATAGATCATCCAAGAAACTGTGGCAAAGTTCAGGGTGCAAATCTGGTTCCCTTGGGTAGAGGTGGTTCTCAAGGTGGTGCCCCAAGGCACAATCGGTTTTATGCTCTACATGGGAGATAAGGGTAGTGAGGTCCCCGATGTTGTTACCGATATATTGAAAATCTTTTATCTTGATGTATATGCTTTGATTGATCCGAGTGCCACCCTTTCCTTTGTTAACCTTTTTGTTGCTAAAAAGTTCCACGTTGAATCGAAATTGTTGCATTAGTCATATGAGATGTCTACTCCTACTGGTGCATTTATTATTGCTAAGAGGGTGTATAGAAATTATCCGGTTTGCATTTGCATATAATCTTACCTTATGATCTTATTGAATTAGATATGATTGATTTTGATGCTATTCTTTGAATGGATTGGTTGCATGCATACTATGTTTCTGTGTATTGTAGAACCCATAGGGTCAAGTTTCAATTTCCAAATGAACCCGTCCTTGAGTAGGAAAGTCATGATGTAGTGGTAAGGTAGGTTCATCTCATGCATTAAAGCCCATAGGTTAATTTCCAATGGGTGTTTATATCATCTTGTGAGGGTTAAAGATGTGGAGTCCAAGGTCCCTTCCATTGATTCAATTTTAGTTGTAAATAAGTTTCTTGATGTCTTCCCAAATGACCTTCCCGGTGTCCCTCCCGAAAGAGAGATAGATTTTGGCATAAATATCCTTCTCGACACTCGACCTATCTCCATTCTCCCTTACCGTATGGCCTCGGTGGAGTTGAAGGAGTACTTGAAAGATTTGTTGGAAAAAGGATTTATTAGACCTAGCCAATCACCTTAGGGTGCATCGGTATTGTTTGTAAAGAAGAAAGATGGGTCATTTAGAATATACATTGACTATCGTTGAGGCTCTTTATGGGAGACATTATAGATCACTGGTAGGTTGGAAAGGTGGAAGAATATACATTGACTATCGGCAACTCAATAGGGTCACTATAGAGAATAGATATCCTCTTCCAAGAATTGATGACTTGTTTGACCAATTGCAAGGGGATAGCTTTTTCTCTAAGGTTGATCTTTGGTCTCGGTACTATCAAGTGAGGGTGAGGGAGTGTGATATTCCCAAGATGACCTTTCGGACTAGATATAGGCATTATGAATTTGTGGTGATGTCCATTAGGTTGACTAATGAACCGGCCATCTTCATGGACCTAGTGAAGAGAATCTTCAAGCCCTACCTTGATTCCTTTGTTGTGGTCTTCATTGATGATATTTTGATCTATTCACATAGTAAGAAGGTTACATCCTTGGGTCATGTGGTATCGGGGGATGGTATTAAGGTGGATCCTAAGAAGACCAATGTGATTAGGAATTGGCCTAGGCCATCGACCCCATCGGATATTAGGAGTTTCTTGGGCCTTTTAGGTTACTATAGAAGGTTTGTGAATGGTTTATCCTCCATTGCTTCCTCTATGACAAAATTGACTCAAAAGAAGGTTAAGTTTGTGTGGATCGATGAATGTGAGAAGAGCTTCCAAACATTGAAAGATAGACTTGTGCCAGCTGCTATATTGTCAATACCGAATGGGCTTGATGATTTTGTTGTGTATTGTGATGCATCTAGAGTTGGTTTGGGTTGTGTGCTAATGAAAAATGGTAAGGTCATAGACTATGCTTCTAGGCAACTTAAAGTGTATGAAAAAAACTACCTTACCCATGATCTTGAATTAGCCACCATGGTGTTTGCATTAAAGATTTGTCATCATTATATGTATAGGGTATATATTGATGTCTTCACCGATCATAAAAGCCTCCAATATGTCTTCACCCAAAAAGATCTCAACTTGAGACAAAGAAGGTGGCTAGAACTTTTTAAAGACAATGACATGAGTGTGCATTACCATCCGAGTAAGGCAAATGTTGTGGCAGATGCTTAAAGTCAGGTATCTAGAAGGTGGCTAGAACTTCACAAAGATTATGACATGAGTGTACATTATCATCCTGGCAAGGCAAATGTGCTGGAGGATGCTATGAGTCAGGTGTCTATGGGTAGCCTAGCTCACGTGGATAGTGGTGATAGGGAGATGGCTAGGGAGGTGCATAGATTGTCTAGATTAGGGGTTAGGTTGGAAGATATGGGTAATGGTGTAGTTGTTGTTAATGGTTTAAAATCTTCCTTGGTTGATAAGGTGATAGCAAAACAAGATCTAGACTCCTCCTAAGTGTGGTGAGTTTTGATAGGTCTAAGTCTTTTTTGGTTGTTCAGGTGATAGCTAAGCAAGATCTTAACTCCTCCTAGCTTGAATTGAAGGCCTTGGTGAAAGAGGAAAAAATAGAGGTTTTCTCCCAAGGGGGAGATGGGACCCTTAGATACCAAGTTAGGTTGTGTGTGCCATGTGTTGATGGTTTGAGGGAGAGAATCCTTGATGAGGCCTATAGTTCTTCTTACTCTATCTACCTCTCCTCTTTGCTTAAATTGAAGGCCTTGGTGAAAGAGGAAAAAATAGAGGTTTTCTCCCAAGGGGGAGATGGGACCCTTAGATACCAAGTTAGGTTGTGTGTGCCATGTGTTGATGGTTTGAGGGAGAGAATCCTTGATGAGGCCTATAGTTCTTCTTACTCTATCTACCTCGGTTCTACCAAAATGTATAAAGACTTGAGGGATGTGTATTGGTGGGGAGGCATGATGAAGGATATTACCAAATTTGTTTTCGGTTGTTATAGTTGTCAACAAGTGAAAGCAGAACATCAAAGGTCAGGTGGCCTAACCCAAGACATAGAAATTCCTACTTGGAATGGGAGGTGATTAATATGGATTTTGTGGTTGGGTTGCACAAGACTAAAAAAAGTTTTTGATTCCATATCAATAGGAGGTGGTTAATATTGATTTTGTGGTTGGGTTGCCCAAGACTAGAGAAGGTTTTGATTCCTTATGGGTGGTGGTTGATAGGATTATGAAATGGGCTCACTTTCTACAGGTTAAGACTACATATGGGGCTGAAGAGTATGCAAGGTTGTATATCCATGAGTTAATGAGGTTACATGGGTTCCTTTATCCATTATATTGGATCGGGGTGCACAATTTACTTTGCACTTTTAGAGGTCTTTTCAAAGGGGTCTTGGTATACAAATTCACCTTAGTACGGCCTTCCACCCTCAAATGGATGGCCAAGCTAAAAGGACAATTCAAACACTTGAGGATATACTTAGGGATTGTGACTTGGAGCTTAAAGGTAGTTGGGATGACCATCTTCCATTAATTGAGTTTTCCTACAGTAATAGCTATCAGTCTAGCATCGATATGGCTCCTTTTGAGGCTCTTTATGGGAGACATTATAGATCACTGGTAGGTTGGAAAGGTGGATTTATTGGGCCCGGATTTGGTTATCGATGCTCTTGAGAAGGTTAGGATGATTAGGGAAAAGTTGAGGACAGCCCAAAGTCGATAAAAATCCTATGCCAATGTAAGAAGAGAGACCTAGAATTATAAGTGGGTGATTGGGTCTATTTGAAAGTTTCTCTAATGAAAGGTACAGTCCATTTTGGTACAAAGGGGAAGTTGAGTCCAAGGTATGTTGGTCCTTATGAGGTGATAAAGAGGGTTGGCAAGGTAGCTTATAAGTTGAAGTTGCCTAGTCAAATGAATTTGGTTCATACGGTATTCCATGTTTCTATGTTGAGAAAGTGTGTTGGTGATCCTAATACCATTATGCCTCTTGATGTTGTGACTGTTGTTGAGGATAAATTGACTTATGAGAAGGTTTCGATTCAGATCTTAGATAGGCAAGTGAATAGATTGAGGAACAAAGAGGTGGCATCTATTAAGGTCCTTTGAAGGAACTAACAGGTTGAAAGTGCTACATGAGAGGCTAAAGCGGACATGTAAAAGCGGGATCCTTATCTTTTTCACTCCGCTCAAGCCAAAGGTTATAATCCTAAGTCCCATATGTGATTTCAAGTCTTATATTTCAGCCCCTATATCATTCATATGCATTCATGTTTAAGTTGATAAACTTATGATGATTTTACACATATGTTGAGAATTTGAAAATGGTGTTTTACATGTTATGTTGCATTCTTGTTTGGGGATGATTTGTCCATGATCACTCTTGTCTTGTACATCTGTTTTACATTCGGGGATGAATGTTCCCAAAGGAGATATTGAAATGACCCCAAAAAGAGCCCAAAAACGTGCCTCGGAATGCCCAAAATTTTAATTTGCATATATCTTAAAATACGTTCATTATTTTGAAAATCCGACTTCATATTTGTGATCAGAGGTCAAAATTAGGTGAAAAAGGATCTAACCCTGATTTAAGAGCGAAAGATTAGCAATTATGATTTTCAAAAAAATCAATTTCCAAAGATGGTTCGCGACAACTCTGTGACTTGCCTCTGTCGCGAATCAGTGTTAATTTTTCCCAATTTTGTTGTCTCGATCCAAGACTTTTAAGTCTTGGGACTAAGTGTTTCCAAATGTGTTTTACATATACTTAGCCTTATTTCACCCTCATATCATCCTAAACATTTCCTAATACTAAATAAAACACTTAGCCATATTTTTACTCCAAATTCAAGACTCAAAACCCTCATCCCAAGCTAATGATTATCTTCAAGCCTCTATTTTAAATCTTCACCAAGAACTTCTCCAAAGCTAAGATATGTGGTGTTGAACCATTGGGTCCTTTCACCCATGGTGCCTAAGCCTCTTTTTTACTAATATTGCATGATTTAAAGTTGATTTTGCTTGTAGGTCTTATATATTGAGAAATTTACTACATAGTGATTTTAGTTCATGAAAGTATGGTTATTTTAGCATGTTTTGAGCTCTAAATCTTAGATCTAATGTTCGATTTGATGAGGGGTTTTGATGTGAATGTCTTAAAGGTGTTACAAGGTGTTGATTGATGGTTTTACTACATATTTTCTTTCATGATTTCATCTCCAAATTGCATGGTCTTTTACCCCCATTACACACCCCCAAGTGTTTGATAAAATGTTTGGCTAGTGATCCGAGATGAGCATGAGATGCTTAAGCATGTTTTACTTATTCATTAATCATACATGTCATATTATTATACTATGCCTATTGTCTAATGTATGCAGTTTGAGTATGATATCTATCTATTATTTCATTGCATCACATATACTTAGCACACTAACACATACTTTTGCCTATATGATATCACCATGTAGGAATCGGTGCTCAAGTTGATCATCCTCCTCCTCCATGTGGCTAGATCGGTTCTACTCAAATCTAGTTAGTGAGTCCTCCACTTCGAGGACCTTATTCTATGTTGCTATTATCTAAGTATTGAGACACTTTCTTATGTTCTATTTTGACTATGAGGGTGAGCCCGATTACTTTGTCTTGGCCCTTGCTCTATATATGTATTTAGAGGTGTTTGTTGTACAAGTTATGTATCTATGTTATGAGCTTTGACTCTTGTCTCTTGGTTATGATGTTTATTCAAGCTTTCCCTTAGCCCCATTGCCCCTATTCCTACTCTATATGTCTTTTATATGCTTCCACGATCAAGGATGTATAATGAAAAGTTAAGAGGCTTATTTGGGGTTCCTTATTCGCCATGTCACGTCTAGGCCCTAGGCTTGGGTCGTGACACAATCCCATCACTAACCCTCTCCATTAATGATTGGGTGTTCCACACTTGAGCCACATCCTTCAACTGAGAAACAACTAATTCAGCTTTCTATCCTAAAGTCACCCCCATAATGGTCAGCACCTTAGAGAGTTCATCAATGAAGTCTTAGGCATCCTCATCAGCTTCTGACCTATAGAACTCTAGAGGATTCATTTGGGTAAAGTCCTTTACCTTGGTATCCAAAGTGGGGACATGGGAGGAGGATTGGTCTGCCTAGCCTGGTTGGTCACCACTTGAGCTAGCATATCAGTCCAAAACTCATCTTGAGTAACTGGTCCTCGTCTATGTGGATGATCTCATTGTGGCTAGCAATACGACCTCGGCAATCGCTAAGTTTAAGCAACACCTGCATAATTGCCTGGCTCCCCCATTGGCTCCTGAGGGACTGGATCCTCATTAACTGAGGCATGTCTTGGTAGAGGGGCTCTTCTTGGAGGTATTTTCTATAAGGCATCAAGGACATAATCGAAGTTATAAAGTCTTAAGACACGTTTCATAGCATGATATAAGATATGAAGAAGTAAGACATTTCCTAAAAAGCCAGCATAGCTTCTCACTCATAAGTATGGTGTACTTAACACCTATGAATAGGACTCTACTTGAAGCTTCATGTTGGACTTCAAAGACCATTTTAAAACCTTAGTTCGTTGATACCAGCTTATCACAACTCGGGCCTAGGGCCTAGGAGTGACATGGCAAATGGGTATCCAAGAGTCCTAAAACAAGCCTCATAGCATCCATATGCACATCATTGGTTCAGAAGAGCATAATTAGACAACAAGCAAGTAATTCTAAGGAAACAGAGGATGTCATCAGGAAAGCGATTTGCATGAATTCACATAACAAATAAGGACTAAGGGACAGGTAAGTATGACTCACGTTATGGGGATGTCATAGGAAAAGTAATTTCATCATCACATCATAACATCATTATCATAAGGTAGACATACGTATAGTCTCCATAAAGCAAGCATCACACATATCAAGCTCGTACATAGAGTTTACATGGTGTCCAACAAATGCCTCTTAAATCATAGATAGGACAGAAGCCAAGACATGTCCTGGACTCACCTCAAAGTAATGTGGCATAAAGTAAACATAACGTATCACAGGTACATAGAAGGTGGGTTTTTTCCTTGCAGTAAAGGACTCACCACAAGCACAATCTCACAAATCCAATCTAACTATGAAGAGGTGGATGAGGATAGTCTCCAGTTCCTATATGGTTAGATCATGTACATAAAAAGCATGCATTCGTACATTTGAATGTACTAAGTATGCAGGTATGCAGTGCTTATGAATATCATAGCCTAAAATTAGTGTTAGATGACAAGGGCATATATATATATACACATACATACATAGAAAGGGTGCTCCGGTTTATTTGTAAAAAAGAAATATGGGTCGCTCTATATGTGTATATATTGTTGATAACTTAGTAAGGTCACCATCAAGAAAAAGTATCCCTTTTCGAGAAGATTATTTGTTTGATTAATTCCAAGGGGCTACACACTTCTCCAAAGTTGACTTGAGATTCGGGTATCACCAATTGAGAGTGAGAAAGGTTGACATTCCTAAGACGGCCTTTCGGACTAAATATGGTCACTTCGAGTTTGAGGTGAATCATTTGGTCTCACTAATGCACCGACTATATTAATGGACCTCATGAATAGGGTATTTAATCCCTACCTTGACATATTCATCATGGTATTCATTGATGACTTTCTAATATACTCCCCAGGTAAGCAAGAGCATATGGAGCACTTGAGGGTGGTATTTCTAACCCTAAGGGAGCAAAGCTTTATGCAAAGTTTGGTAGTACGAGTTTTGGCTAGATAAGGTTCCTTCCTTGGGCATGTGGTATCACATGATTTTATCAAAGTTGATCCTAAGAAGACTGAAGTGGTGAGAAATTAGCCAAGGCCATTGACTCATACAGACATAAGGAGTTTCATGGGCCTAGTCGGTTACTATAGAAGGTTTGTGCAAGATTTCTCTTCTATTTCGTCCCCACTCACCAAGTTGACTCAAAAGAAAGCCATGTTTGTGTATAGAGATGGGTGCGAGAAAAGCTTCCAAACTTTGAAGGATTGACTAAATTCAGCCTCAATACTAACATAACAAGAAGGAAATGATGAGTTCATTGCTTATTGTGATACATCAAAAATTGGGTTGGGGTGTGTGTTAATTTAAAATGGTAAGGTGATTGCTTATGCCTCAAGACAATTGAAAGTGCATGAAAAGAATTATCCAACTCATGATGTTGAGCTTGCGGCAGCAGTATTTGCCTTGAAAATTTGGTGGCATTACTTGTATGGGGTTCACGTAGATGTCTTTACGACTACAAGAACCTCCAATATGTGTTTGCCCAAAAGGACCTCAATTTGAGGCAATGGAGGTGGTTAGAGCTACTCAAGGACTATGACATGACCATGAAGTATCACTTGGGAAAGGCCAATGTGGTAGCCGATACCTTAAGTAGAGTTTCCATGCATAACGTATCTCACCTTGAAGATGATGCAAAAAGGGAGTTGTCCAAAGATGTTCATAGGTTGGCTAGATTGGAGTAAAACTGAATGAGTCCGGAAATGGTGGTACAATGGTTCTTCATAGGATCACATATTTTTTATTGAGGAGGTTAAGGCTAAGAAAAACCTTGAACTCACCTTGGTTGAGTTGAAAGCCTTAGTAAGGGATGGAAAGGTAGAAGTTTTCTCATAGGGGGGAGATGGGGTACTTCGACATCAAGAGAGGTTGTCTGTTCCCAATAACAGTGATTTGAGGATGCTGATAATGCAAGAAGCTCATAACTCTTCATATTCCATCCATCTCGGCACTACAAAGATGTATAGAGACTTGGGAGAGATCTATTGGTGGAATGGAATGAAAAAGGACATTGCCCAATTTGTGTCTAAGTGTGCGAATTGCTATAAGTTAAGGTTGAACACCAAAGGCCGGGTGGCATAGAACAAGACATTAATATTCCTACTTAGAAGTGGGAAGAGATCAACATGGACTTCGTAGTAGGTTTTTGAAAGACCAAAAAGCATTTTGACTCCATATGGTGATAGTTGATCGCATGACAAAGCTGGCTCACTTCTCACCGGTCAAGACTACATTTAGTGCTAAAGATTATGCCCACTTATATATCCAAGAGTTTGTGAGGTTGGAAGTCAAGATGAGCATTTGCCACTTATCGAGTTTGCCTACAATAATAGCTCCCATACAAGTATTGGGATGGAACCATTTAAGGCGTTGTATTATAAACAGTGTAGATTTCCTATTGGGTGATTTGAAGATGGTGAGTTGGCGTTAATAGGCCCGGACTTAGTAATGAATCCTATGGAGAAAATCAAAAGCACAAGGAAAAAATTACAAATGACCTAAAGCCACTCCTACTCCAATATAAGAAAAAGAGATCTTAAGTTCCAAGTTGGTAATTGGGTCTATTTGAAGGTGTCTCCTATGAAAGGTATGATCCAGTTCGGTAAGAAGGAAAAATTGATCCCTAGGTATATAAGGCCCTATAAGGTGGTGAGAATAGTGGAAAATTTGGCATATGAGTTAGATCTACCTGATGAGATGCATTTGATTCATCCGGTATTCCATGTGTCGATGTTGAAGAAGTTCATAGGAGGTCTAAACTCCATAGTTCCTTTGCATGATATGAACATTGAAGAGGATTTTTGTTATGAAGAGGTAGCAGTTGAGATGTTAGACCAGAACAAGAAAGTTACATCCGTCGAAGTGCTTTAAAGAAATCAACAAGTTGAGGGTGCTACATGGGAAGTGAAAGTGGATATGATGAAGCGTTATCCGTACCTATTCCATTCTACTCAAGCTTAAGGTATTAAGAAACTCTTCCTAAAATCACTAATATGGGAAATCATCCAAAGAAAGAAATCACATAATCAGAAGAAGGAAAAGCAGCCGCACACGTCAAAAGCAATGCAAAAAAATGTTGGGGACTGCTATGTAAAAAACTAAGGACATAGTATGTAAATAAGATTTTATTTTTGCAGTATTAGTCCTTAGCTAGTTGTATATATAGAAGTTAGTTTTTCATTTTTGGAAATCATCAGAAAACAAGCTAAGAAACCACTCAGCAACTCAACAACCATTGTAATAAATTCCCTTTGTAAAAATCCCTCCAAAAAATATATAAAACAAATTACTTTCTATTTTCAACTTATGGATCACTTAGAAAGAATGAATCTACAAAAAGAGGTATAT
>DF366879.1:0-24136 GCA_000787875.1 Solanum virginianum
TCACTACCTTGGTCGGGATCGTGATAGTAGGCAGAGTTTGGTGTTGGTCACCACTAAACAACAATCATAATGAAGAGAAATAGATAATGCATGCAAACCCTATCATAGAAATTTACAAACCTAGGTCATCTCAAGTCAACTACCTATGGTTCCCATAACCCTATGTTGTGGGTGCTTAGCTACTCATGGCTAAGGCAAAACCAACAAAAATGCAAATATAAGACATGATTGAGAATTTTATCCAATGCAATGAAGATTGAAGGCACCACAAGTTGCAAACCACAAGCTTAATAGATTGACAATAAGTACAAAGCAAGATTCGCAATCCCAAAATTGGGTTTTACAAGAGAAAAATGAAGAACTTTGCTAGAACCCTAAAATATTCTTGAGAGAATATTCAAAGGCACATTCAATGGCTCTCAAATGGAATCTCATTCTCCTCTTCTTTAAAATAAAACCTAACTTAAAGTATTTATAGTAGTTACAAGTTTAACCCTAAAAATTACACATAAAAGACAACTGGCTGTTGGTAGGCCTCACAGGTATGACTCGTAGGGTGACCTATGAGTCATAATTAGGGTCTCGTATCAGGTTCTTGAAATTTTGGACTTAACTAGTATGACCTACTAGTATGAGTCGTAGCTTGACTACGACTCGTACGCTCCTCTCATAGTCTAGGCCTTCATTTGTTGATCCAAAGTTTGGCCTCTTTGTTTCCTACTATGAGTACACCTATACGAGTTGTAGTGAGACTTATGAGTCGTAAGATGGCCTCATAGGGTTAACCTCCACTTAGCAAATTTCTAATTTTTTTGTCTTTATTTCTTGCTACGATAACACCGTATGATCGTAGCTTTGGATCTGACTCATAGGTGAACTCGTATGTCCTATGCTTCAACAAAAATCTACAATTTTCTTCTAAATTCAAGCCAACCTAACTTTTCTACAAGAACAACACAAAAATATATAAAAATCATAAAAAGTCGCATTAAGAACTCACAAAATTTCTTGTTTTAGATATTAAATGTGTTGTATTTTCACAGAACATCAAGAATTAAGTAGGTAGGAATTTAGAGTTACTCTTAAATCCTGTACTATATATATGAATGACTTATTGTGGGTTTTGGTATCTTTTATGAATGTTGAAATTGGGAGTGTATATAAGTTGGGTTAGGTTCATGATTAAAGGATTTCTTGCTCAATGAAAGATTATTTGTGGGTTTTTGCCCATAATGCTTGAATGTTTTCAATTGAAATTATCCCATGACCAGATGAATGTGTTCTTAAAAAAGTTTGCTTATTGGATTGATTGTTCCTACAGGCTAAGGGTGGAGTCTGAGTAACCTTTGATCTCCTTTAAGTGATTGAACTTGCCATATGATAGATTTTCGTAAGGGTAAGTCATTGTTTGAGTAAGTGTATAGCCATGGAGACCATGTGAAAGTGATAATCGATAGTTAAGCATGCATTGATGTGTTGTGGTAGGTTAGTATGTGAGTTTCATCTATGTAATCTATGAAATTGTCATAGTGTGAGTGAATGGATGAAGGGCCATACTAGTCACCACAAGTGATGGTCATTTTGATAGCCTAACTACACTCAGCGATGCGTCCAATTATCACATCCACCGTCCTAGTTGACTATTCTTCTTGAGTGATTGCTACAACTTTCAGTGATAAACCTTTTTCATCACCAAATTAATTCGGCATACTGCTAAATCTGCATGAGTTTCCCACAAAAGTAATAGTGGCATTAAGTCTGAAATCTGTACAAAAAGACGATGGTCCTTTTGACCACCAAATCAGCTTTGGTGATTTGTCGAACATGATCCATGGTATAATTAACTTGTCTATTCTAAATGTTTCTCATACGATCAATTCATGTGCTTGATTATTTTATCAATGCCTCTAGTAAGTTATTTAGAAATCACTATGGTGTAGGAATGAGTAAACCTAAGGAGCAGGTCACTCGAGGTTGATCTATATAAGCTAGTAGATTTTCATAGCCTCCGAAAAGAAGTGCGAGGCAAGGGTAAAAGAAAAGTAGCTGAGCAGCAAGAACCCACCAGTGATGAGGATGAGAAACTCAATGTGACTTGGACTAGCTCAAAGGAGGAGGAGGAGAAATCTAGACCTTCCAAAAAGCCTACTTTAGTGCCTAGTCCAAAAAAGCACCAGTGCGAAGCTAGGTCAAAATCCATTCATGATCAGGTGAAGGTCAAATTTCACCATGGTGTTTTATTGGCAACCATGACGTGCCAACTAACCATTGCCTATTGTACCAGTCAACCTCCCCTTGGTCAGGTTTGGCTGATTAGATGAGAATTCAGAAAGAGTACGATCCTAGTGGAGAAACAATTGTCTATTGATGGGGTGATTAACAAATATCCAGAGGTTTGGGAACCCTTAAGTTCCACAACTTCTAATTTTCCACTAAACATCAGGATCTATATGTGCTTGCCTTGGTCTATGAATTTTATAAGGCCTATGACAAAGCCATCCAAAAGAACAAAAGCAGGGTAAAGAAGTTGCTCAACCCCATTATTATTGTGGAAGCACAAGGTGTGCAAGTCCCGTGCAGTCAAACTAAGATCATTGATATCCTGGGATATGTGCACAGGGATAAAAATAACATAGAAGAGATGATGAAAGCTCAAACATTTGATGACATGAAAGCATGGTTGGATCTAATGATTGGGATTCTAGCTCCCTCATGGTTAGAGGACGGAACCATTATTGAAAAGAAAGAGATGAATATTCTAGAAAGATTCTGGTTTGGCTTTATCAGCAGCAACTTGATGCCATAACAAAATGAATTAGTGCTTCGACATACTAAAGTGGTACTGGTTGAGATTATCATGGATCGCAAGAGTGAATTTTGGTACTATCATTGCTCTTGAAATCCTCATGAGGCCAAACCAAGTACAAACCTCACTACCCTTTCCCAGTCTCACCACTACATTGTGCAGAAGGGTTAGAGTTTTGAGAAATGAAAAGACTAATGTAGAGGTGACTCCATTGGCATACATTGACATCAGGTAGATTGTGGATGAGTACCTGAGAGATGAAGAAGATAGGTCTAGGAAGAATTTGTCTAACAAAATACCGATTATTGATGTTGAGGCCCTCAAGTCTAGCGCTACAAAGCTAGGCGTTGAAGTAGGTATATCTTCTTCCTCCCCTACTTTACACTCCACTTCTTCTCCTATTCCATCTACAGAGACAAAAGCCACAGATAACTAACCCCCACTTACTAGAGCCAGTGTTTTCGCGATAGGCCACCTAGCCAAGGTTGCTGATCTTCAGGCCACAGGGGTTGAGACATTTGTGCCCAAGTCAGTTGAGGAAGCCATATGTTGAGGCTGAGGCAAAATAGTGTGAGCTAATAGAGGCTCACAAGTTGAGCAAGGATAGGTTTGAGCCTATGATTATTGACCATAGGAAGAAGTTAGCCAGCTTAAAGGATAAAGTGATGGAGGTTGAGAAACCAAGTAGTGGTAGTATAGACATATTATCTTTGAAAGTCAATAGTGATGAGTTGAAGAAGGAGGTGACATCCCTCCAATTTACTAATTTGAGTACATTTTTTGATAGGCTGGAAGATCCACCACTTAATGTGGATATGGCTATGATCCTAGATGAGGGTCTAATTATAGAGGCTCTAGGTGATGACGGTGAAGAGAACTAGGAGGTGAGCATATCAGAGATTGATGAGGAGATATTAGGAGCAAAATGGAGCCAAGTGGACCCGGAGGTGTTAGATGGGGTGGCGAACGAGATTGTGGAAGTGGTGAAAGCAACATCTATTCTGGATTAGTTCATGATATGTACATTAGGTGTGAGTGATCCTGAGCTTGCTACGCCCAACATTGATCTTGAGAGCACACCGGTAGAAGAGGGTATTGATGCCCCCCACGACCTCTTCTCCAGCTCTACCACTACCACCACCATAGGATTGATTTGACAGAGAGATTCTCATACTCACTACTTTCTCTTATGCTTACTCTTTGTTATCTCTTACACATTGAGGGCAATGTTTATTCTTTTTGAAAGGGACGAGCTTAAGGAATTCTATGTCTTTTGGATGATTTATGTTTTTATTTTGGATGAGACAATGGTATTTTATTTTAATATTGATGCTATGGTTGGATATTTAGAAAAATTTTAACTTTTTGAGTTGTAAATAAATTTTAACTTGGGTTGTAATAGAGTAGTATTTTTTTCTCTTTTTCTTGTTGAATGGATGAATGATTGCAAATGATGTCATTGAATTAAATTATTGGCAAACCCCATGCATAGATGATAAGCATGTGAATTAATATAGTGTCTTTAGTCCTTAGAAATTTGAGCATTGATGTTCCATATCTTAGTTTTGGATGATGTCGTGGACGAGGAGAATGTATTCACTAATTAGTCATTTCTTGATAAATCAATCCTTGAATGGATTTTAGGAAGCTTGAGTTGACTATGTCAACAATTGAGCTTAGGTATTCAATGAACAAAAAATTACAAGTGTGTTGCCACTGTTTGAATGCAAATTCATTTTGCCAATATGGGATTAGTTATCTTGTTAAAATGTTTATACTGCATCATCTAGAACTTTCCCAGCTTATTTTGAGGAGTAACTTGGTTAATTCCAGATTAAGAGAGGACCTTAGACCTTCTTTGGTTCCATTAGTCCAATTTGACCATAGTGACATCCCTTAGCAGTGAAATGAATCCTTAGTGAAACTCTTTTGAGCCTTGATCCCTTCTTTGGCAAACTTGTAATCTTGACTCATGTTTGTGAAAGACAATTCCTTTTTGTTTCTTACTGATCCTTGCTTGAGCTTGAAAGTTAGAGTAGCGGCCAAAGGCTAAGTTAGGGGTGTCAGTAAGAAGAAGGAAGTGTCTCCCATGAAAGAGTTGAAAAAAAGGGGCCAGAATAAAAGAAAGACATCGAGGAGTCCCAGAAAGGAATGAAAGAAAAAGTGAGAAAAAAAAAGTTTAAAAATTGAGGACCTTCCAAGAAAAAAGATAAAAGTCTTGTTCTTGAAAAAAGAATGTAAAAGGGAGACACTTAGGATGATTATTCAAAAGCAAAAAAGATGTCAAAAATGAGATGAATGAAAAGGGAACCAAAAGAACCTTTGTGCCTGAAAAGAACACATAGAATTTAAAGAGGGATGATCCACTATTGACCATACATTATCATACCCGACCTGAACCCTGCATTACAATCCTCGCAAATTCCTTTGGGATCCTAGTCGCGAAGAAAATCAAGTGAACTTCGATTGGGAATAATGGCAAACCTGTGGGTTGAAGCTTACATATTATTTCTAAATTGGGAGACTAAGAGTTGAAGAGATCCTCTAAAAACCAATGGCATAATCTTGAGTTCTTAGGATCTTCTTTGGCATAAGGGAAAATGGTGGAGGTCGCAAATTAGAGTAATAGGCTAATGGGTAGGGTTAGGTGGATGAATGGCCTTGGGGTATAGTAGGGTTAGGTGGAGGATGTTTTTTTAATCATGTGTTCTCATATCTGTCATATATGTGTTAGTTTTATCATATTTACATACTGCCATGTGCTATTCATTATTAGTCGCTCTTTCTATTTCCTCCCTTTCCTTTTTGTCATATCTAGTTCTTTCTGCTTATGAGTTTTGAGATGAGGGTTCCCAGAAAATAGCCTCTCTACTTCTACGAGGTAGTGGTGAGGTCTGCGTACATTCTACCCTCTCCAAACCCCACTTATGAGATTTCACTGGGTATGTTGTTGTTGTTGTTGATTAGTACCTACATGAGCAATTATGAGCATAGACATATTTTGATCACTCTTTAGTCATCTCTCGAGGCTTTTAAGCCACATAAGTGGTTTGTGGAAGTTTGAGAAGGGGTGAAAAAAGTGAAGATATATGTGTTGCTCCCTGTGGCCCTATTTGTAAGCTCTAATTTTGATAGATTGATGTTTAATTTGCTTAAGGGCAAGCAAAGACTTAAGTTGGGGGTGTTGATGAGTCTATATTTCAACCTCTTTTGGGGATAGATTGCAAGGAAACATTACCCTTAGTGTGCTATATTGCGCTGCCAAAATACAACACATTTGGTGCCTAAAACAAGGGATTTTGCAAGTTCTTAATGCGACTTTTTATGGTTTTATGTGTTTTTATGTTGTTATTGCAGAAAAGATAGGTTGGCATAATTTTGGGAGAAAATTACAAATTTTGCTAAAGTGCAGGACATAGAGCCATCCTACGAGTCGTAGCCCAAGCTACGAGTCATAAGGTGCTCTCGTAGCAAGAAACAGTAAGCAAAATCAGGAATCTGCTAAGTAGAGGTCAGCCTACGAGGCCACTCTATGAGTCGTAGGTCTCACTATGACTCGTATAGGTAAGATTATAGCAAGAAACAGTGAGCTAAAAGTTTGGACTAAGAACTGAAGGCCTAGATTATGAGCAGAGCATATGAGTCGTAACCCAAGCAATGACTCATAACAGTGGGTCATAACAGTGAAGTCCAAAATGTCAAGTGCTTACAATGAGACCCTAATTACAACTCGTAGGTTACCTTACGAGTCGTACTTGTGCAATGTATCTGCTGCCAGCTGTCTTTTCTATTTAATGTTTAGGGTGAAATTATAAATAGTATAAATACTTAATGACAGGATTTTAGAAGAAGACTTTAGATGTTGAATCCACGCTTTGAATATTCTCTCTTGAATATTCTAAGGGTTTTCTAGGGTTAGTGTAGATTTGCACTTTTTAATTTGAAGACCCACTTTGGGGATTGCAAAAAATCACATTGTACTCATTCTCCATTAATCCAAGCTTGTAGTTTGCAACTTGAAGGTGTTCTTATTCTTCATTGTTTTGAGTAAACTCTCAACTATGTCTTCTATTTTCATTGTTGTTGATTTTGCCTTAGCCATGAGCAGCTATATATCTACAACTTAGGGTTGTGGGAACCATGAGTAGTTGACTTGAAATAACCTAGAAATTGTGCATTTCTTTGATTAGGGTTTTGCATGTATTGTTTATTTCCCTTCATTTTAATTGATGTTTGGTGGTGGCCAACACTAAACCCTACGTACTATCACGATCCCGACCATGGTAGTGACAAATAAGAAAAGCAAAATAGACGATAGGATTCGATTGATGTGTTCTTGTCTAATCATCCAAACTTGACCAAAGGGAAGTTGACCATGGTTGCCGATCAAGAGCCATGGTGAAATTTGACTTTCACCTTCGCAAGAAGGCCAGAAGAAACTAAGTTATAGTCCTGCATGCGAACTCCCAAATTAGGGTTATGTTGTCTAGGGTAATTGAGTCAGTGAATCATGGGGAACACAATTCGTAGGTTGTCCCTAAATTTGAGTGTCTTCTTGCATAATTAGTGTAGTGTTACTTTTTGCTCTTCATTTTAAATCACAAACCCCCTTTTCTTAGAGACTTTAGTTATTGATGCTTGAAATGATTGATAGTTGATCTATATAGTCAAGCCCCGTATTCCTTATGGATTTGATCCTAACCTTCAGTTAGGTTTATTGCTGATTGCAACCACTTTGTTATTGGAGCCTGAACATCAAAAATTATGGCGTCATTGCGGGGGAATACGGCTAGGTTCTTGACTTGATTTCACTATTAGTTTGTTCAAGTATTAATATCTAGATTCTTTTGTATTTTACTTTTATTTTTGTTTTTGTTATTTGATTTTATTTGCAGGATGTACTAGGTTGTATACCCAACACAAGGAGCCAAGGCAATCCCTTAGCTTCGATTAATTTGGAGATCCATCGACTTACTAGAAGAATAGCTCATGTGAATGAAGATATTATAGTTGAGGAAGAAATGAATATAAACGATGATGATGTGGGAAGAGAGGAGAATCCACCACCAAGGGACAACAAGCCACAACTTAGGGACTTCAATGAAAACGCTTATAGGTGGAATCAATATCGCTTGAATCCTATGGCCATGAATGTTATTGGTGCTATAGTCTTAACTCCATTATCAGCAGATGCTAAGTTTACGGTATCAAGTGGATTACTCCAAATGCTCCAAAATTGTGGGTTGTTCACAGGGCTACCTTCAGAGGATCGCCACCATCACATTTATAATTTCATCTTTGTCTATAAAAGTGTCATGGGGACACAAAATCTTTCTCTTGATGCAGTTGGTTTGTGGGTATTCCCATTGTCACTAACTGGTAATGCAGCTATGTGGCTATTTGAGCTTCCTTCGAGTACAGTAACAAGTTAGGCAGAGGTTCAGAGAGTGTTTCGAGAGAGATATTTCCCAAGATCAAAGAAACTTAAGCTCAAAGACCAAATAAATAATTTTGAGTAATTGACTGATGAATCTATCAGTACTATATGAGAAAGATTCAACAAATGCTAGAGGATGGTCCCTGATCATAAGATTGTTGATGATTCCTTGGTTAGGATTTTCCATCGGGCACTAGACGAAAATAGTCAAGCTTGTGCCGACATAATCATGGGAGGCATATTTCTTGACCAACTGTTTGCATTGATAGCCGTAAGGATGGAACAAGTCGTTAAAATAAATAAAGCATGGGGTCAAAGCGAGCGAGGTACAATGAAGAATTCTTGTGTGGTCAACACCAACAATAAGCAAGCAAAGGTCAATGAAGAGATCATGGAGCAACTTGCTTAACTTCGAACGAGTATGGATTTGGTCTTAAAGCAAAACCAAGTGAGTGTTCAAGTGGTAACCCACCAACCTCCTAAGGCTCCTATGTATGAAGATCAATTCTTTGATGAAGATGCTTGCTTCATGAGTAACTAAGCACCGGGTATCCGGAATATCCCCCAAGTGTCCAATTTGGACTATTAGAGGCAAGGTTCCAGGAAGCAAGGTTGGAACTACAACTGTGAGAGTGCATACAATCGAGGTGGTTATTATGAAAGGGAGAGAGTGTCCGATGCCAAATAGGGTAAAAGAGATGGCTATAGGAATGGTCTTTATGTGTCGCCACACAACGTGATGCTGGGATAAGTAATTCTAGGATTGAAGAGATGTTTGACAATTTGTTGAAAAGGGCCGACCACTAAGATGAAACCTTAAAAGGAATGAAATCGGACATTGCAAGCATAAACCAAAAGATAACTCTCACTCTATGGGAATTAAGCAGTTGGAACAACAATTTGGGCAAGTTTCTTCACAATTGAACCAATGCCAAAAAGGCACATTACCGAGCAACACGGTTCAAAATCCTAAAAATGACGGGCATTGCATGATGGTCATGACTAGGAGTGGTAAAAGTACCATCGATCCTCCTATGCCATTGGTTAAGGATGAAGCTTTTGAGAATGGTATTGATAGCAAAGTATTTGATTGAGGAAGTAAGTTTGGAGAGTAATGAGGTTCAAAACAATGAGATGAGAGAGAAAGAGAAAGTCAAGATGATCCTAAAACTACCTCATCCTTTGCCTCAAAGACTTAAGAAAAAAGAGAAAGATAGCAAATTTAACCATTTCCTTTCAATGTTAAAACAATTGTCCATCAACATTCCCCTTTTAGAAGCTTTGGAAAAGATGACTAGGTACACCAAGTATATGAAGGATTTGGTGACTAAGAAGTGCACTTTGAGCTAAGAGTTTTCACAAGAGCTCCAACAATATAGTACCATCATGACCAAATGCCTTGTCCAAGACCGAAAAGATCCTAATGCATTCACTATTCCTTGCACCATTGGTGATGTAGAATTTGCAAAAGCATTATGTGACTTAGGAGCGAGTATTAATCTAATGCCTCTTACTGTGTTCAAAAAGTTTAGTCTTGGCACTCCTACTCCGACAAAAATACAGTTGCTCATGGTGGATCGAACTATCAAAAACCCTAAAGGAATACTTCTCGACGTGCTTGTAAAGGTTGATAAATTCATCTTTCTCGTAGACTTTGTGATCCTTGATAGTGAGGTTGATTTCGAGGTGCCCATCATATTGGGAAGGCCATTTCTGGCCACGGAGAGAGCCTTGGTAGATACGGATTTGGGTCAGCTTCATTTCAGGGTCAATGATATAGAGGTCGTGCTAAATATCAGCCAATCAATGAAACATCCGAATAAGTTTAAAAGTGAAGTTTGGGCCTTTGATGATTTTTTATGATGGAATGATGACAAAGTTGAGCCATGACATTAAACAAGGCACTTCTTGGGAGGCAACCCAAGTATCTTTGATATTTTTGAGATGTTTTAAGTTTAATTTGGATGTTTGAATTATTAAGTAGTAGTTTGATGTTTGTTTTAATGATTGAGACATTGGATCAGTAGTATTATTCTGGACATTGGTGTATTTTGAAGTGTGGTTTGCAGGTCTAGATCAAAAGCTGAAGAGTTGAAGGAAATTTCATATAGAGCAGCCTTTACAAGTAGGTCTATGAGTCGTAATGCATACTATGACTCATAGTCTTGCCTCGTAGAGGGAAACAGTAATGAGTTAAAGTTGGCAACACACTATGAGCCAACCTTACAATTCATTGGATACGCTAGAGTCATAAGTAGGGTTCGTAGTGCCCAGGTATAAATTCCAATTTCTCTAAGTGTTGAGTTCTAATACGAGACCATAATCTACGAGTCATAGGATGGCCTACGACTTGTAGTCGGGGTCTTGTAGCCCCAAAATACTGAATTTTTAAAGTCAACCCGATTTGGTATATTAAGGCTTAAATGTTTATTTGACCCCTCATTTCCCTCTTTGAAATGGTTTTCTTCCCCCATAACTCCCCAAACACCATTTACTACTATTTCATTCAGCCCTAAACCATTTTTTGTTGAAATTTCCCAGCAAGAATGCTCCAATAGTGTCTCAGCTTCTCCCTATCTCTCTCATTACATCTTCATTTGCTCATTTGGTAAGTTTTCTTAGTTAAATTTAGTGTACTCATGCTATGATCTTTCATTATTGATGGTTGAATGTGTGTTTATTGGTGATAGTGGGTATACCTATGAGAAAATGATTTCGTAAGCATGAGAATTAGGGTTTTAGTGTTGTTATGTCCCCTAGTATGATTTTTAATTATATGTTTGCTCTTGTTGGGTGGTTGTAATGTTGGCATGTTTGATCATATGAGTGTAATGCTTGATTATCAAGTTATTAATTTACAAACTCATGTCAGGGTTGAAATATAGGGGTGTTGGTGTGTGTTCAAATATGTTATTCTAAAATGACCTTGTATGGATTTGTTGTGAATTCTCTTGAATCTCCATATGTTGTGTACTGTTGTGGATGACTATGGGTTTAGATATTGGTTCATCTTGGATATATCTTGAATGTAATTGGGGATTATTATTAGATTGTGTGATAATTGCTAATTGTGTTGGCATGATTTGTAATGAGTTTAATTGTGTGTTAGAGATGACGTGCTACTTTAATGTTGTTTATTTTTGCTAATTGAATAGTTTTTTATCCTTATGGGAAGGTTCCAGGCACCCCAGGTGCCTTCTGCTTTCTGCTACAATAACTCCCTAACAACTCATAGGTCACTTTATGAGTTATAGTGATCCCTCGTAGAAGGCAACAATCACCTATATTCCTTAACACTTCCTATATGAGACCCAGCTATGACTCGTAGTACCAACTATGAATCTAAATGGGGGTCTCGTGGGCCTGACTGAGTGTTCAAAATGTTTTTGGATTGTGATATGAGCCCCAACTATGACTCGTAGGTTACGCTACAACTCATACCTATGTCTCGTATTTGATTCCAGAATGTATTTTTCTCAAGTACATTGGCACTACAAGGCTATAGTACAACTCATAGATCATCCTTTGAGTCGTACCTATGCCTCGTATCTGCACACCTGCAACTGATTCGATGCATGATTTTGTTTCTTTTGTTGGTTTTTGTTATTCTTTGTTTACCCTTTTTGTATGAATCCCATTTGATCAAACATTATGGTTCTCACTTAGTGGTATGGGTTAAATTGCAGGTACAATGCCTCCAAAAGGTAGAAAATATACCACCACAACTTTGAGATGCCAATTGAGGGATGAACCGTCGAAGAATGCTCAATTAGAAGGGTCAAATGAGGAGATTAATGTACACATTGACCCAGAAACAAATGTACCTTTGACCAGGTCTCAAGCATCAAGGGCCCCAATGGAAGTAGATAGTTCCTCCCAGACTGAAGAGGAGGGTAATGAAGAAGGGTCAGATGATGGCCTCTTATTTTTGAGTCAGAATCTATTAAGGCATCGCAAACCTAACCTGAGGAGGTTGTTCCCTAACATTCGACTGATCCTACTTATACTGTCACCTCCACCGACCCCCAAAATACAAGATGGTGAGTTCCAGGCATAAAGGACATTTATGACAAGGGGTTGGAGCCCAAGGGTTAAGAGAAACTGATCTGGCAATTGCATGAAGAGGCTAGGCTTAAGGATTTAGGGCTGAGTAGTGTGTCGAACTTGGAAGCAGAGATTCATCGGCATAGGCTAAGGTGGCTTACGCAAAGGTTGGGAAAGTATACCTCATATGTAGTCCAAGAATTTTATGTATCCTACTATACTACTATTTATAAAGATCTTCCCAGGCAAAAGAAAGCTATTGAGCAACCACAGTTGCGTAAAGCTTAGTCAGGGGTGAAAAAATTGACATCTCTGAAGAAACTATCAGGAGGGTCCAATTTGGGCCAAACTACAGAGTACCTCATTGCACTACTGAGTATGATAACCAAATTGCAAAAATGAGGAAGGCGATAAACGAGAAGGATGTTGGGGTAAAAATAGAGCTCCTCAAGTGGAAAGCGGGCCAGATTTGTGAGGTGGGTGTTGAGCCTACGTGGGTTAGAAACCACGTCAATTCTATTATGAAGTCCTACCTCTCATTCCGAGCCATGTTTTGGTGGTTTATTATCCGTTTGCACATTGGACCTACATTTACGGATAATATGATCACATTAGAGAGAGACCTACATTTACGGATAATATGATACATAGGTTATCCCAGCCTGATCAAGGCTGATGAGAACTCGGTGGCCTTACAGAGAGCAGTTTCTCCTCCCATACCAGATCCATTCATAGACTCAGGAGCAGCTAGCAGATGAGGTAGTGCAAGAGTCCTTAGCCATGGCGATATTGAGTAGGGACCGGGAGCAGCGGATAGCATAAGGAGAGGGTAACTCACATACAGCTGCTGCCCTGACCTCCAAGGAGGAGACTGAGGCCCAGGATCTCGAAGACCAGATGGATGCTAGTCTTTGAGCACCATGTGTTTGATACTTTTGACCCCAGCCCTTATTTGCTACTTTTAGATACTTTGTTCCTTGTTTTAGATAATATTTTCTTGATGTTGGTTTGGGATACCTTTAATTTTTTTGTTTTGAATGTTTGTTTTAATTATGTTTTGGATATTTTGTTTTACATAGTTGGTTATTATTATATATATGTGTGTGTGTGTGTGTATGTATGTGTGTTTACTTTGAGGACAAAGTATTTTCTTTTGGTGGGTGTGGGAAGTTATGGATTAGGGTGAAGTCTGAGTAAACTCAAGAGTATAACTTCCCCTATTTTTGATCCCAAGATTTTATTGCTGTGTTTCTTTTTCCTTGTGGATGCTTTTAATTTCTATTGAACCGGGATGTTTAGGTAGTATAGAGAATTTGTAGATATATAGTAGTTACTATCTTTTGGCATATATATAATCTTGAAAATGCTTTTTGAATGTTTGAAAAATTGGTACCCTCAAATTGTTTGACATTGTTGGTTATTATTGCAATCATGCATATGATTATCTGGCAATGTTTGTTCTGATAAAGAGAAGGCGAGTTGATGCTTGAAGCATGACCTGTGAGTCTGTACTTGATTGTGTATGTGATGCCATGTGGGTGTGAGTTTATTTTGCTGCATTCATGTATTATGTATGGACTCAGAACTTTCCTTATTACTCTAAGGTTGGATTGGTGATATGGTTGATTAGGAAAGTATCTTAGGCCATTGTTCTTTTAGTGAGGTTACTTTTGCCTAAATAACCTACCAAATGTGATAGTTTATCCCTTGTTCCAAATGCTTGAGCTTTTCATTCTTTTAGTGAGCTTACTTTTGCCTAAATGACCTACAAAATGTGATAGCTCATCCCCTGTTCCGAATACTTGAGCTTTTCATGTACCTGTTCTTTCTTGACACCTAGCTAGCCTAGCCTTGTTTTATGAAATACCTTGATAGTGGCCCTGGTCTATCCTGGAACATGTAAACCTTGATTGAGGCTAAAAGCTTAAGTTAAGGGTGGCTACAAATCGTGGCCCTAGTTTGGGAAATAGATATTATGTGCTTTACCTCAGCCTAAAAGCCTAAGTTGAGGGTCGTCTTTATTGTGGTTAAATAATGAAAATGAGGTGGTTAGTTAGGAAAGAAATAAGGAAATGAAAAAGTCAGGTGTCGGGTGAGAAAAAGAAAAGAAAAGTTGCCTTAGATTGAGCAGAATAGCAAAAATGAGTTCAAAAATAAGGCGCAGCTAAAAAAGAGAAGAAAGAACTAGGGAAAAGCTTGAAAAGGAAGTATAAGGGTTGATTTAGTGGAAATGGTTGAGTTTTGAAGGTAAGAGTGTTAAAAAATATGGTTCAAGGATAGCTTTTAGTCACTACTTTTCTAAAATGCCTTACTAAAGCCCCATGAGCCTACGTTACAAGCCCATTAAGTCCTAAAGTTATCTGAATCCACTTTGTCATCAGTTCGGAGTTGAGTATAGACGCAAGCCTATGGTGTTAGTCATTATGCATGAATTTCATTTGTAAAAGTGAGAATGCTTGCACAATCCCTGAATTTTAAATACATGTTGAGTGAGAAAGAGGGACTTCTTTTCTGTGAGGGCATTTGCACAGCATGATTGGCATATGACTAGTCCAGTGATTGTGGATTGTTGATACTCCTACGCTTGTCACAGTTGGATTACCAAATACATCTTTGTGTCTTGGTATGCTTAGTAGCTCTGCAATATCTGAAGTAGAGTTAAATGATGTATATGCCATTAGAATGTGTTTCTCATTTTCTGCTTAGATTGAGTCGTTGCTTGAGGACAAGCAAAGGTTCTAAGTTGATAGAGTTGATGTGCTATAAATATACAGCACATTTGGTGCCTAAAACATGGGATTTTGCAAGTTCTTAATGTGACTTTTTATGGTTTTTATGTTGTTATTGTAGAAAAGATAGGTTGGCATGAATTTTGGGAGAAAATTACAAATTTCGCTGAAGTACAGGACATACGAGCCATCATACGAGTCGTAGCTCAAGCTACGAGTCATAAGGTGCTCTCATAGCAAAAAACAGTGATCAAAATTAGGAATTTGCTAAATGGAGGTCAGCCCTACGAGGCCACTCTACACGTCGAAGGTCTCACTAGACTCATATAGGTGGGATCATAACAAGAAATAGTGAGCTAAAAGTTTGGACTAAGAACTGAAGACCTAGACTATGAGAGAAGCATTTGAGTCAAAGCCCAAGCAATAACTCGTAACAGTGGGTCATAACAATCAAGTCCAAAATGCCAAATGCTGACTATGTGACCTCGATTATGACTCATATGTCACCCTACTAGTCGTACCTGTGTGACATATCTACTGCCAGCTGTCTTTTTTATTACATTTTTAGGGTGAAATTGTAAATAGTATAAATACTTAATGATAGGGTTTTAGAAGGAGACTTTAGACTATGAATATTGGGTTCCACACTTTGAATATTCTAAGGGGTTTTCTGGGGTTAGTATAGATTTTTATTTTTTAATTTGAAGACCCACTTTGGGGATTGCAAACAATCATATTATACTCATTCTCCATTAATCCAAGCTTGTGGTTTGCAACTTGAAGGTGTTGTTGTTCTTCATTGTTTTGGGTAAACTCTCAACTATGTCTTCTATTTTCATTGTTATGGATTTTGCCTTAACCATGAGTAGCTAAGCACCCACAACTTGGTGTTTTGGGAACCATGAGTAGTTGACTTGAAATAACCTAGACATTATGCATTTCTTTCATTAGGATTTTACATGTATTATTTATTTCCCTTTATTTTGATTGATGTTTGGTGGTGGCCAACACCAAACCTTGCCTACTATCACGATTTCGACCAAGATAGTGACGAATAGAAAAAGGGAAGTAAACGACAGGATTCGATTGATGTGTTCTCATCTAATCAACCAAACCTAACCAAGGGTGTCCTGCACACGAACTCCCCATTAGGGTTTGTTGTCTAGGGTAATTGAGTCAGCGAATCATAGGGAACACAATTCCCAGGTTGTCCCTAAATTTGAGTGACTTCTCGCATAATTAATGTAGTGTTAGTTCTTACTCTTCATTTTGAATCACAAGCCCCTCCCCCTTCTTAGAGACTTTAGTAATCAATGGTTGAAATGATTGATAGTGGAACTATATAGTCAAGCCCCATATTTCTTGTGGGTTCGATCCTAACCTTCAATTAGGTTTATTGCTGACTGTGAATGCTTTGTTATTGGAGCGTGAACATCATGCTATTAGTTCCAACTTCTAACAAAATATGCATGTGCCATAACAAGAAATGGGATTAAAAGTGCACAAGTGGACAATACTTGGTGAAATCTTAGAAAGTGGGTTAAAGTGTAGAAAGGTAGAGAAAAGCAATTTCCTTGACATACTTGGTGATCCACCAAACACTCAGGGAGATCTCCCATCTATGTAGAACAAAGTTTCTAGGTCAAGTCAAGAAGGCATTCAGGTTTGATGACGCGAAGCAAACTCGATGATCCGCTAAAGTGCATAAGTAATAGCCTAAAGTTGTAACGCCCAAAGCCCAAAAACAATGACAAGAAGACAATATGATGGATATTTTAACACATTGCCAAATTGAATCGATAGAGCAAAGGGTTATCGCCTAATGTTGAAGAAGAGGAAGCCTTATAAAGATGTATAGGAAGGCGGTCTAGTGCACATTTGGCGCATCGCCGGAGTGCTCTGATGATCGGCCTTATCAACGAAATAGTATTTTGCTGCACAAACTCTAACACATTTGTATAGAGTATATAAGTAATTTTTAAAAAGGACATTTTATATGATCTGTTCATTTCATATTAGAACAATGAGTTTGTAGTAGTAGTACATAGAATATTCCTCTTAGAGTATAAGGGGAGTTAGGGTTTTGAAGCTTTTGGGCATCAAATTTGAGAAGCTTTGCTAGTGATAATCAGCTAATTTATACTCAATATTGTTACCCATGATTTCTACTACAAAGTATGGTATTCAAACTCTAATTTTTAGCACATGTGGCCAAAACCCCTATGTTAGGGGTATGCTAATGATATGGGTCATTGATTTATCTATTGAGTCTTTGATATCTTGACTTATCTATAGTTGATTTAGGTGAATTTATATCCATTCCTATGTTTAATTTATAATTTCAAGGTTGCAAACTTGGGGTTTTACTTTAGATCTCTGATTGTTACCTTAGTCAAAACTATTCGAATGTGGAATGGATATAATGGTTGGAAATCTCTTGGGGTTTTAGTTGAAGTCCATAGCCATGGATTCAATGTCCAAGATATTATGGGTTTTGCTGAGACTTCTTAGTCCAAGCATGTCCTCCGGGGTCCGCGTATGATTTCTTAGCTGATTCAAATGAAGCACCCATGTATCATAGCTGATTTGGGTTACAACAAACCTAGCCTATTCACCTAATATCAACTCATTTAGACTAGTATCTAGACCCAACCGGTAGATCAATTCCCATAGTTGCATATCGCAAACATCTTCTCTTAATTATTGTTAAAATCATTAGTTAGAACTCATTTAGCTGAACTCTTATTTTTATTATTGTAGTCCTTCAGATCCTACAATTACTTGGTCCAATGAGTCACTTCTGCCTTGAATAACGATTTATTGTACGATCGACCCCAACATCTAAAGTTGTTTTATTATCCTGATGACAACCTCCCCTTCTGCTTTTGAGTAGTTAGGTTGAGCAACATCACTGGGTATGCAAACTTCATGAAGGACTTGGTCACAAAGAAGTGGATTGTGAGCCAGGAGCTCTCTCAAGAGCTTCAATATTGCAGCGTGATTACTACAAGGTCCTTGGTACAAAACCTAGAAGATCTTAGAGCATTTACCATACCCTGCGCCATTGGAAATATTATGTTCGCAAGGGCATTATGTGATCTAGGTGCCAGCATAAATCTGATGCCCCTTTAGATCTTTATGAAGCTAGGACTAGGGACTCCTACTCCTACGAGCATGTGATTATTGATAGTTGATCAAACGGTGAAGAAGCCTATGGGGATATGGTATGACAACCTTGTCAAAGTAGATAAATTCATATTCCCCATAGACTTTGTGATCCTAAATTGCAAAGTCAACTTCGAAGTCCCAATCATCTTAGGAAGGTCTTTCCTAGCCACTGGACAAGCACTAGTGAATGTGGAATTTGGCCAACTTAAGTTTAGATTGAATGATGAAGAAGTCATCCTCAACATCTTTCAGTCGATGAAGATGCCATATGACTTGAAGATGGAAGTTTGGGAACTTGATGAGGTCTAACTACCCAAGTTGTCTAAGTCATACCGCATTAATAACTTCGGCGCTGCTTGGGAGGAAACCCAAGATAGAGACTGGCGTGTAGGCAACCAAGTATGTTTTTTGACCCCTGTGCTTTATTATTATATCATGTGCATTAAGATGAAAATTCTTTTTGATAGGTTATGGGTAGTTATAGGCCTCAGTTAAATTTGAGTAACTATGGCCTATAACTATCCAAAATTCTGAGTCCAAGGTGTTTTCTTGTCTGTGTTCTTTTTTTCCAAGGATATTTATTTTCTGTTAAACTGGCATGTTTAGGAATAATAGGTGTATTAGTAGCATGTGGTACTGAAATCTATGGCATATGTTAGTTTTTGTGTAAAAAAAAATGATACCCACCAGAAATTTTGTTAATTACTCTTGATAGCAACCATGCATGTGTAATTATTTGACAGTGTTTGTTCTGATAAGTGTGGTCTATTTCTGTTAAAAAGCATGATGTGCGAGTTTATGTTAATAGTGTAATCAGTATCATATGTATGTGAGCTTTCTTTGCTAAACTCTTATGCTATGTTTTGATTCAGGACTTGCCCTGTTACTCTGACTTAGATTGTAAGTTAGTTGGTTGGGAAAGGACCTTAGGCTATTGTTCCCACTAATCCACTTAGCCTAAATGATCAACCAAATGTCAAATATCCATTGATTCCTATGATTGAGCCTTGCATATACCCTTTTCTTTGTAAAAACCTAAGTACCTAGCCTCATTGAATGTAAAATCCTAGAATTGGTCCTAGTCCTTCCTTGAATATTGTACACCTTAACTGAGGCAAAGAGCTTAAGTTGAAGGTGGCTACTAATAGTGGCCCTGGTGCATAGGTTCGATATTGTGCACCTCGACTCAAGCCAAAAGCCTAAGTTGAGGGTGGCTAGTGTAAGGATAATTACGTAAAATGGGGTGAAAGCTAGTGATACATTGAAAAAAGGGATTAAAATATGCTATAGGTGCAAGAAAAATGGATACATGCCTAAACAATGACCTAAAATAAAAAAGATGTGAAATAAAAGGCAATGAGCTAAAAATGAGAGTTAAACCCAGAAAAATCTTGAAATAGGAAAAGGGAGAATAAACTAAAAATTGATAGTGTTGGTAGGGCAAAAGTATAGAATAACACAGTGTCAAGAAGGTCATTAGTCACTATGTTTGCAAACACTAAACCAAAGCCCCCTGAGCCTAGTTACAAGCCAAGAAAGTCCTATAGTGATCCTAGTCCAAGTATCGAAGGTCATGATCGTGAGTATAGGGGTAAGCATATGGTATTGAGCATGGTATTTAAGTATTTATTATAGGAGTAGGTGATTTTGTTTAGTCCCAAGCATTGAATCAGAAAATATTATCATGAACGGGATAGGGGACTTCTTTTTGTGAGGACATTTGCATTGCACTATTGATTCTAGACTAATTCAGTAATTGTTGCTTATCTGTGGTGACTGTTCTTGCCGTAATTGCACCATCACATGCATTGATCTATGTTGATTTGCATGATAGCTATCTGATATGCATTTATGAGTAGCGGGGGTATCTGTATTGAGTTGGAGATGATGTGTGTCATTAGATTGAGGTTTGTGTGTTGTTGTACTTCTTATGCAGATTGAGTCCACTGCTTGAGGACAAGCAACAATTTTAAGTTAGGGTGTTGATATGCTATCAAAATATAGTACTTTTGGTGCTTAAAACTTTGAATTTTGTATATTCTCAAAGTGATGTTAGGGTGTTTGATGTGTTTTTATGTTTGTTTTTTTAGGATTACAGGATTAGGCACAATTTTGGCCTAATTGTACAGTTGCTACTACTTTTGCGAGTGGCAAATGAGGTTTCGTGCCCTGAAGATCAAAAGTTGGGATTTTCTAAAAAGTCATCAGATGAAACCCTATACGAGTCGTAAGTCCGAATACAACCCATAGAAAGGTCTCATAGAAGCTAGCTCATATTTAAAGAATGAAGTCCATGAAGCCCCAAAATGGGTCGTAGAATTTAGTACGACCCATAGACCTACTCATATTTCCTGCTAAATCCAGTTTTGCTATTTTGATTTGGATTTATATTTTAAATACTATACATAGAGTTTTTAGGTTATTCTCAGTAGAGCACGTGAGAGAGGAAACAAGAATGACCAGTAACATTGAGAGAAACATTTGGAACATATTTTGTGATTTTAATTCATATTTTATGATTTCCATTGAAGAGTTTGGATTTCTTGTTCTTAAATTCATCCTTGTAAGTTCTCAATTATGTTATTCTATGTCATGATTCTTATATCTATCATAAGTATGCATAGCTAAATCTACAACTAGGTTTGTGAGAACCATGAAGAACTAACAAGGTAAAATTGAATAATTCATACTTTTTGGAAAGTGTGCATGCATGTATTAATTAATTCTCGTTGTTTAGATTTCTTTTCAATGATGACTAATATTAGAACTCGCCTAGTTTCTATTGACTGGATCAAGGTAGTAATGAATGGGAAAAGAGATTAATTAACAGGATTCGATCGATTTCTTCTCATCTAATCAACTAAACTGGATCAAGGGGAGGTTGTACTATAACAATAGGTAACGGTTAGTATTGTCACACTACGGGATGGATCAAATCACTTACTGAAATTTACCTCTTTCTTGGATCAAAGGGTTTGGTAAACTTAACTTACCGTTCTGCATGCAACACATTAGAAAAAAATGCAATTATCTGGTAATACCAAGTTACAGAATCATGGGGAACACAATACCCTAGTTACTCTTCTTACTGGTTTTATCCACTTATTTTAGTCTAGGATTACTTTCTGCAAATTACAACCCCCCCCCTTTCAGGAGATAAGTAGGGTAATTGACCTAAATTGTTTGAAATTACCTTGAGTCTACCATATTTCCTATGGGATTGACCCATACCTCAGTTAGGTTATATATCTTGACAATGACCTCTTTAACCTTTAAAAGTAGATATAGCTTGGGTGACATCACTATCCCTTGAACAGAAAAAATAGTGTCACCAGAATAGGAGAGATGATTAATCGTTGGACTCCACTTAGGCATCCCATAGCCAATAAAGTTCATGTCTCTATGCAAGTTATTTAAACTTCTTGATAGAACCTCAACAACTATGATGAACAAGGTAGCGATAAGGGATCACCTTGCTTTAACCCTAGTAAACTAAAAAAGTCCATCAAGCTACCCATTTATAATGACTGAGTACCAGTTATTTGACAGCAGCCTCCACACCATATTAATGAGAACCTTTGAGAAGCCAAACTTCCTCAACAACTTTATAAGAAATACCCAAGAAACCCTATCATAAGCTTTAGCTATGTCTAGCTTCACCACCATATTTTGTGTTTAATTCTTCTTTTAATATCACAATGATCTACTGAGCCAGTAACACATTTTCTATGATACTTCTGCCCTTCACAAAACTAGACTGGTTAGGAGAGACTATCTTTGGTAATACCTTAACAAGTCGTTCATGTAGAACCCTGGAGATAACCTTATTGATAAAACAACTCATACTGATGGATCTTAAGTCACAAAAGGTCCTTACAATTTCCATTTTTAGAAGCAACACCAAGTTGGTGTGAGTTATGTACCTAGGCAATACTTGACCAGAAATAATCTCTCACTATTTTGGTGATTTCTTTAGTATATTGATGTGTTGTTAAAATACAAAACTTTTAATGCTTAAAACATAGAATTTTGTGTGTTCTCGATGCGATATTAGTAGATTTGATGTGTTTTTATGTTCATTTTTTAGGATTACAAGGTTGGCATAATTTTGGTCTAAGTATGCAGAATCCGCTGAAGTAGATGTTCCACGAGACCCTTTTACAAGCCGTAGATATTTTTATGAGCTGTAGAGATGGTTTTGTAACAAATTCTAGTAAAGGGTGATTTTCTGAAGTTGAGTCTATGAACATGTAAATGAGCCATAGAAGACTTTACAAGCCATAGACTTGGTTTTGTGCCCTGAGGATCAAAAGTGGGGAGTTGCTGAAAATAATCAGTTGAAACACCCTACGGACCCTAGAACTTTCTATGGTCTATAGAGGGGTGTCATAGAAGTCATCCCTAATTGTTAATAAGCAATCCATGAAATCCCATTTACAGGCTGTAAAATTTTTTATGGCCTATAAAAGCTGTCGTAAAGTCTGCCGACCTAATTATCCTATTTTGTTTTGATTTTGTAGTTCAAACACTATAAATAGGTTTTTTAATTAATTTTTCATAAGGAATAGTAGACAAAAATCAAGTAACAGTAGACAAAAAGTAGAGAACAATAGACAACAAGAAAGAAATAGTAGAGAAACGTTAGAGAGCTTGAGAAACACTTGTAAAACTTCTTTCATCTTTCCATTTCAATCTTGTGATTCTCATTGAAGATTTTGGATTTCTCGTCCTTAATTCTCTTATGTAAGTGCTCAATTATGTTATTCAAATTCATAAGTCTTGCATTTATACTAATCATGAGTAGCTAAATCCACAACTAGGGTTATGGAAACCATGAAGGACTAACAAGGTAAAACTGGATAATTTGTAATTCTTGAAAAGTGTGCATGCATGAATTAATTAATTCTCTTCGTATTGAATGCTTTTATGGTGGCCAATATTAGAACCCTTATGGTGTTACTGACTGAATCAAGATAGTAATGAATAGAAAAAGAGATTAATTAATAGAATTCAATTGATGTTTCTCGTCTAGTCAACCAAATTAGGCCAAAGGGAATTTGTATTGGAATTATAGGTAAGGGTTAGTAATGTCACACTATGGGCTGGACAGAATCATGTAGTGAAATTCCCCTCTCGCCTAGGCCAAAGGGTGTAGTGAACTTAACTTACCGTTCTGCATGCTACACACTGGAAAAAAATTTGATTATCTGGTAATATTGAGTTAGGGAATCATGGGGAACACAATACCCTAGTTCCTCTTCATAATATTTTAACACTTGTCTTAGCCTAGAATTACTTTTCATAGTTATTATAACCCCGCCCCTTTTGGGGAGATAAGTTGGTTAATCAACTCGAATTGCATTGAATTCTTCTAAGTCTACCATATTCTATATGGGATTCGACCCTAACCTTGGTTAGGATATATATCTTAACAATGACCACTTGAGCCTGAAAAAGGAGGTGTAGCTTGGGCGACATCAAGATTTTGGAACCGTTGCCAGGGAATACAGCTGGACTTGTCTAATTTAATTAATTTGGGAATTAATCCTTATTTCCCTCATTTTACGTTTTGTTGTTTTTTGTTTTCTTTCAGGGTACAGGTGTAGTGTATGTCCAATACGCAAAATCGAGGCATTACCTTAACTCTATTTGACCTAGAGATCTAGAGAAGACTAAGAAGGATGGCCTAAGATAATTCAACAACGTGGAAAATATAGCTCTGAACTAGAATGAGAATAAGAATGTGAATAATAACAACCCACCTCCTCTTGAGAACATTGCTCCAAAGTCAGAAGACTTCAATGCCAAAGCTTATCAGTGGAACCAATACCAGCTGAACCTTATAGCTGTGGAGGTTACTAGAGCTATTGTGTTACTGCCGCTACCAGCTGACACCAAGTTCGTAGTTTTGAGTGGGTTGCTTCAGATATATCAAAAGAAAAGTGATATCCT
>DF366877.1:725-16941 GCA_000787875.1 Solanum virginianum
TGTCACTCTCCCATCTTTATAGTTTATTTGTTCATTAGTTTATAACAGTTGTTTCTTTTTTTTTTTCGTTGGTTTTTCTTTCTTCCATTTTTCTTCTTCCTTTTTTCATTTTTTTTCCATTTTTTCTTTTTTTTTCCTTACTCTTTTCTTTCTTTTTTTTCTTCTAAATTATTTTCTCCTTAATTTATTCTTTTTATAAATTATTTATTGTAAAAAAATATATAGTCATTTCTTATTACAAATATAATTTAAAAAAAACTCAAATATGTATTTTATTAAAATTATATATTTTAAATATTAAAAATAACTTAGACATTTAAATTAACTTATATAATCAATTTATATTGAAAATGACTTAAAATAAATTAATTCTAATTTAATCTAATTTAGAAATAAAAAATTAGAGTAATAATTAACATTTATAATGTGTAAAAGTTTAAGGGTATTTCAGATATTTTGATTAAGAAAAAAGTGCGCTAGTTGGTACCAAACACATTAACAACTTTTTTTGGGCTTAAGCACTCTTATCTAAACACGCAACTGTTTATTTTTAAAATAAGTTTCAACACTTTATAAAGTGCTTTTGAGAACTTTTTAAAAGTCTTTTTTTTTCAACTAATCCAAAGGGGCTCTAAGAGACCATATCCATCTATTTTTTTTTTTGGTTTCCCATCCAATGTTCGGTACCCACAATTTGAGCTTAACTAAATTTGAATTCGCGCCGACATGTACATATCTATCTATTTATTTCAATATATATATATATATATTATCTTTGATCTTCAATGCACAATTAAGATCCAATTAATATTTTATATATTTATATATATAATAAAAGGGAACTAATGGACTTGAAATAGACGTTATCTTATAAGATCTAGATCTAGCCAAAATAATACTCTCACATAGACCAAAAAGAAAAAGCTTTCACAGGGCAGAATAGATTGCAGTTTCAAGCACATACGAGGTCCAATCTCTTTACATTCTAGTTTCCTTTTGTCAATTGTTGAATTGATTGCTTTAAATTACTAACAACTATTTATGATCCTTCTTTTCACTAGTGTTTAATATGATGTTTCTAGTATGATAGAGGAACTCAATGGGATTCCTTTTTTTTTATTCCATAAGAGTATGATGGTTAATTAATCAAGATCATGATTTGAGATTAAATTGATTTGATGTTTAAGTGAGCTGTAAAACTATTTTTTTCAATTAATCTTACAAATGAGTAAATTATAGCTCATAAACTAAGATATCAAAGTATCATGAGGTGCCATATTGATAGATCACTTCATGTTTTTTTTTATAAATAATTTTTTAAAAATAAAATTATCCAGTATAGCTGGGCCGTGTTGTATTTATGAGAAACAAAAAAGAGGGGGCTAAAGTCATACCTCTATTACAACATACACCATGGTGAACTAGTCACTTCAAAAGTCAAAAGATTATAATCTCACATAGGAGAATATATATCTTCTGGCAAAATTCATATGCACATAAATCAACTAAAAAAAATTCGTCTTATCAAGTTTTATCCTAATACAAGACATTTAGCACTTACCCAGAAAGTATGCACCTTTAGCAATTTCAGGAAGTTGCCTAAAAGATGTTAGAAACATCGTTTAGTTCAACCAAGCAGCCCATTTCGCTAAATTGTCTGCAACTTGATTAATTTGTCTAAAACAGTGAGTCAGTTGGACATTCGATTGATCCACTATCCCAATGATATTTATAAATAAATAATTATTTATAATTACAGACTTCCAATACACATAATTTTATAAAGATCAGTAAATAATAGTAATGAGTAATTATTCTTTAATATAATCCTTTCACGTGGTAAAGACAACCTCTTTACCATAAGCATGAATCTTTTTTTTTTTACATAAAATATAAAATTATGGGCGAAGTGTTATATTTTAAAAAAATTGAAATCATGATTCAAAATCTTAATCATGTTTTTATGGAGAATTTTGAATTTGAAATAATGATCTTAAATCATATAAAATTATGATTTCATATCAAATATCCAACTATAAGTTAAGAGTATGATACAATGAGTTTTTTAAATAATTAAATTGGTAATGATTAGAGTTGTTCAGAAAACCCCTTTAGAAGCCGTGTCAGCTAAGCCATGCTAATCATAAATTCATTAACGTGTTTTCTGGACTAGTAATTAAGATACATGTTTAACGTTACATCAACGCAATTCAATTCATCCATGTGCAATTTAATCTCTTTATATTTATTTATCTATTTATATATGTCTTTTGAGATGAGGGTTTCCAGAAACAGCCTCTCTATCTTTACGAAGTAGTGGTAAGATTTGCATACATTTTATCCTCCCCAGACCCTACTTGTTGGATTCCATTGGGTATGTTATTGTATTTATATATAAGCTAAACCTTCTTTGTTTTCTTAATCAACAAAACAACAATGGCTTTGGTTATTGAACAATGTCAAGTTGCACCACCTCTGGGATCTTCAGATAAGATGACACTCCCTCTCACTTACTTTGATATTTTGTGGTTACATAACCAACATGTACCAAGGATTCTCTTCTATAAGCTCCCTATTGACAAAAATAGTTTTGTCCAAACCATTATTCCTACTCTCAAGCATTCACTCTCCCTCACTCTCAAACACTACCAACCCCTAGCTGGAAACTTAGTTTGTCCATTGGATTCGAGTGGTTCTCCTGAACTGCGTTATGTGAAAGGAGATTCTGTATCTGTTACTTTTTCTGAAAGTGACATGGATTTTGATTATCTTGTTAGTAATGATCATCCGTGTTACGCTAAGGATTTTCATCCCCTTGTTCCTCAATTAACGAAACCTAAGGATGTATCGGGGGTCCGATTTGCATCTGTTTTTGCCATTCAAGTGACACTTTTTCCAAATTATAATGGCATATCTATTTGTTTCATTAACCATCATGTCGTTGGTGATGGATCCACCATAGTAGCATTCATAAAGGCATGGGCTTCCCTCAACAAATTCAGAAGCTCAAGAATTTAATATCGTCAAGACGACCTAGCTTGACTCATGTAACATCATACACCGTAATGTGTAGTTATCTATGGACTTGTTTGGTAAAATCAGAGTACGCGATTGGAGGTACTGAAATACTAGATGAGGATGTAATGGAATACTTCTCATGTACGGTAGATTATAGATTGCGATTCCATCCTCCACTTCCTTCATCTGACTTTGGGAATTGTATCATTTGGTACATTGCAAGAATAAGACGTGTTGATTTAGTTGGACGTGAAGGGTTTACAATTGCAACGGAATCAATTGGAGGAGCTATTCATAAAATGAACAAGGATAAGGAACACGTGTTGAGCGGTGATTGGTTGAAAGAATGTAATGTGCCAGATAATCGATCTTTTTCGATTGTTGGATCGCCAAAGTTTGATTTATACGAGGTTGATTTTGGGTGGGGAAGGCCAGAAAAATGGGAATATATTTCACTAGATGACAGTTTATTCATGTCGCTTATTAAGTCGAAGGATTCAAATGGAGATTTAGAAATTGATTTATCTTTGCCCAAAACTCAAATGAATACTTTTGCTACTATATTCATCCATGGGCTTAGCTTCATGTAGCAAGTTTAAACTACAAATAATATTGCGTTGAATTAATAATTAAGGGGCTATTGAGTTCTGCTTCTTATCTAGAGAGGAATATCGAAATGATTTCTCAAGTTATTTGTTATTAGACAAGATCAAGAAAAGATAATGAAAACAACATTTTCTTTTTTAATATTACGTGATTTTAGTTTTTCTATTGTTTTTAAAAAAATGTTATGGATAAAAATAAATGTTGGTGTTGTTTATGGGACATATGAGGCTGTTAGATACAAGATTCTTGACATAATGAAAATTATTAACCTTTTCTTAAGACACTGGATTGTATGTTACTATGCCAAATTTCTTGATTGACAAATATGAATTTCTTGATTAATTTAATATTTTTGGAACAAAAAAAAAGGATTTCTCACAAAATGTTATAAAACTAAAAACAAATTTGTAAAAGATATAAAACTAAAAGCTCCTTATGTTTTAGTTCTTTATTGAATTCTACTGTTCACTTATACTGGATCTTACGGAGCCTGCAATCGTAGAAAATTACTACTAACATAGTGAATTCGACTTGGATAAGTAGAATTACTACTAATCTTTATATTATCAGAAATTACAATGAATATGAATTAACTCCTCTTAGAAAGAAACTCGAGTTAATACTAGGTATTATATAAATCATTGATATTAGAATTATATTTACGAAAAAGGGCAAAAAATATCTCTATGTTATAAGAAAAAGTCTATAAATATCCTTCATCTATCTTTTGGTCTAAAAATACCCTTCTATCCACCTCTTAGGTCTAAAAATACTCTTTCATTCACCTTTTTTGCTCATTTATACGGTTAAAACTAACAACCCTTTTATTAAATATTTATTATGCGTGATTTTTATGGAATAAAAATAAACCTCCATCTCTATAAGATTTATTTTCAAAATTTATCAAACCAAAATAATGTACCTCTTTAAGACCCTCAATTTTTTTAAAAAAAATTCTAGTATTTTTTTTATATAAAAAAAGTTTGTTTAGAGGTTATGAAGAAAGATATCGTTTTAACTTTGACAAGATATGTGAAAAGTCTACAAAAGAAAAAAAGTTTAAATAAGCTAGTACTTGTTTTGTATTGTGTGTTTTTCTTTATAAAAAATTTGGGTCATGAAGATCGAGGTATATTATTTTGGCTTTAATAAATTATTGGAAATCTTCTTTTTTTTTTTTAAAGAAAACTTTTTAAAAAATTCTAAATTTACAACAATATATATTTTGAAATTAAATAATTCTGCACATACTGATATTTTATTTATACAGAATAATTGACTTTTTAAGAATCAAAGTTCTTTATTAATATCAATTTAGCTTTCTTTAATTTTCTTTCTTAATGAATCTGAATAGTTTTCGTTCTTTTTATTATAACATTAGAAACAAATTATTAGTCTATTTTTAAAATTTGAAAGGTTTTTTTCACGGGAATGAAGAAATATCAGTAGTTTTACTTAATGAATTTGAATAGTTTTCGTTCTTTTTATTATACACTAGAAACAAATTATTAGTCTATTTTTAAAATTTGAAAAGTTTTTTTCATGTAATTCATCTAGGTAAAAATCTTCCTTCGTGACCTCAAACCAAATCAAACAAAAAAAGACTATTATTTTTTTTTAAAAAAAATAGGGAATCTTGAAGAGGCGTATTTTATCTTGATTTGAATAACTTATAAAAAAAAAATCTAGTAGAGAGGTTTTCGTTTCATTCCATATAAAAGAAAATAACACAATAAATATTATTTTAAAAAAAAAATTATTAGTTTTAAGAATATAAATTAATCTAAAAGATGGATGAAAGTGTATTTTTCGATTAAAAGATGAATGGAGGTATCTATGAACCTTTTCCTAGAGTTTAGGGGTATTTTAGCCCTCTTCCGTTAGTACGCGATTGGAGGTACTGAAATACTAGATGAGGATGTAATGGAATACTTCTCATGTACGGTAGATTACAGATTGCGATTCCATCCTCCTCTTCCTTTCTATAATTTATACTTTTATAATTTTATTCTTATTTGATATAGATTGCAAATGGTATAAAAGTTATTTAATATTTAAAAGATATTTTCATCGATTAACATTTATATTTATCTTTTTATAATAATATAAATAGATAAATATTATTACGTGTCTCGAAATAATATTATAGATAAGTAACCAGAAGAGTAGGAAAAACTTAAATAGACCCAATGAGATCTAAGATCTAGAACATTTAAGGGACCGTTGACCTCTTAACCATTGATCTAGAACATATCATGTCAGCATTTTTTTGTGTTCAACGCATCAATATATTATGCTTGTTCTGTTTTAATTTGAAATTAATTAATAAATAAATTTTATGCTTTTTAAATTAAAAGAGTGTTAAATATATTAATATCTTTTAATTTTCTGGTCTCAAATATGTGATGTGAAATACTGAACTAACTACAAAGATTCAGAAAAAGAAAAGTCAAATAATAAATTAAAGAGATAATTTTAAATATATACAATAAACTAATTGATTTACTATAATCATGTTTTATTTACACCAAAAAAAATCTCAAAGTCATAGAAAATATACATGATTATACAACAAAGCTTGCCAAAAGTCATAGAAAATATATACTGATAATACAATGTAGATTATTTACACATGAACGATACGCTAAATATACATTATGATACACTCAAAAACTGAATACAGTTTGATTATACATGAAATATGCATTGATTATACATGTCTTTACAGTGAATGACTATTTTTTTTATAATTATTTTGATTGAATGACCATGTACTGTATTTATCCCTAAATTAATGCATAAGCTATTTAGAGGAGTTCTAAAATACATATACATATGATATACCATCAAATTATCTTATTTTCTTTCTAAGAATGAAAAATGTGACTCCCCGGGAGGGTACGCTTGGCGTGGTCAGCACTCAGAGACTATTGTTAATCCCCGAGCGAACTACTTGGCCTCATCGTCACATCATACTCAATAGCGAAAGAATAATACTAAATAAAAAGACTGTAAGGAAATTATATAATCGAGTCTTTATATAAAAAGACGTTTTCAATCAAATAAAAGTTGAAAACAGAATAATACTTAACATACTCTACTCAATGCCTATGAAGCTTCTACATCTAACATCTAGATGGTACCATGATAGGCCATGACTACCCAACTCAAGGAAAATATAATACTCGATAAAAGAAAAAGGACTCTTTCGAGGATAAGGAGGGCTCACCATCTCTGGAACATGGATTTGAACTTCAATGGTGCCTCTGCTAAAGTTCTATAATACCTCCCTCTGCATCATAAAATGATGCAGCCCAAATAAACTCAGTACATGGAATATACTGGTATGTAAGAATGGCTAAAGTAAACATATAGGGCTCAACTCAACTCAGTAAACTCGACTTTGAACTCAACTCATTCAACTCATGACTCGACTCAGTGAATATGCAAGTTTAAGGTTTTAAAATCATGCTTTAAAATTAAACTCAATGTCCTTATGCAACTCATTTTGAAAATCATACTATGTTAACTCAAATGTTGCTTAGAAGTTTCTCTAACCCACATAACTCTCCACCCCATCATAAGTTTTGGTGATGTACAACGAAAAAACGTCTTTGCCACGCCCGTCCTGAAATTACCCAACTCAGTGCTCAATACTCCTTCCAAGTTTAAAACGTGCTATTGAAAATTAACTCAAACTCAACAATTTAACTCATCTCAATCAAGTCAACTCAGTTCTCAATAACTCAACTCAATTAATTAACAACTCAATAACTTAGAGCCATCATTCATGCAATGCAACCCAAGACACAAGCTAACTCCATGCAAGATTCCAACTCATACGGTCAGTTAAATCACGTAGAAATCATCCTTAGCACATATGACATAGTAAATGCTCATCTCATACATATACAAGAACATGTACTCCTCATCCACAACTTATTCTAGCTCATCAAGACACACCTCATCTCATAAAAATATTTTCCTCGAAATATGGCTCTTTGAATTCAATAAAGTACATATATAATATTAGTTCAAATCACTTTTTCATCAATGCATAGAAAAGTCATCATCTTAACTCTCAATATGCAAAATTTTGATGTTTAAAATAATATTTTTCTTTAAAAGTTGAAACCCTATCAATATTCCTATTTCATGATAATAACAATGCAACTCATCAATTTACTCACGTACATCTATGAAGACTCAAACAAGTGTAAGAACTTAGAATTCACGATCACAAGATTTACTTTATTCGAGTACTACTAATGAACTTAACTCAAGCAGACAAAGGGGCGTGTAGATGAACTCACCTGGGATGAAGGTAGATAATCAAATTGGCACGAACCCGACTTGAAATTCTCGATTCCTCGCTCTTCTCTCTTCTCTTTTAGCCCTAAGTCTTTTTCAAGGACTTAGATCGACTTAAGAATGGGTTATAAACCCTTTCTATACTCAAAATGACTTATTTTGATCATATATTAAGTCCAGAAGGGTTTAGAAAGGTCTAGAATGCCCTTCACGAAATTCAAAAAAAGTCTGTCTTGGGACATGGGGCCCGCGACATAGACAATATAAAATTTTTGATATTTTTTCCAAATATTCTCCGAATGAGGTTTCTAATCCCATAGAAAATTTGTAGAACAAAATTAAGTGTTGCTTCGCAGCAGGTGCGCATTGCACACTTGTCATGCAGCCTCACTAGAATTTGTTTCTGCATCAAAAAATTAGCGTTTGATTCGGTTGCTCTAAAAATCAATCGAGACCACTTTCTCACTCAGTTTTTTATGTTGATCGCAAATTCGGCCTCAAATTTTTCATCGGAGCATACGAAAGATGCGTTATGCGTACATCTCTCCTCTAGGAGTATTTTGATAATTTTATCAAACGTTACAAAAAATAATTAAAAAACTCACAAATATTGAAAAAATGACAATTATTGTTAACGAAGAAAAATAATTTGTACTCCAAAGACAAGATACACTAGGATCAAAAAAACTTTTATTCAAAATATTTTGATTTTTGAAATTAAATAAATACAAGTGTGTGTGTCTATCTATATCTCTATACACACACACACACACTATATATATATATATATATAATAATTTAGAGGAGTTTTAAAATATATATACATAAGATATACGATCAAATCATGGAAAGAAAGATAATTAAAGAATTCACAAATATTGAAAAATGATAATTATTGTTAATCAAGAAAAATAATCTATATTTATACTATATTAAAAACGTGAAGGTCCTTAAAAATGTTGTTTTAACTTTTTGTCCTTCATTAAAATACTCATCTTTAGACATAATTGTCTTTTCACTATTTTTTCTAATTATTATATCATTATTTTAATAATATTAAATATAATAAACATAATAAAAATTAAATGGAGAAGATTTTCTTGTTATGCTTAAATTCTTACACAAAAATTCTTTTTCAACTAAAATAGACTTGATCCAAAAAAAAATAATCACAAAATAAACTTTCAAATAATAATTAAAAAAGATTAAAGAAAAAAAGGGGCATCTAGAAAAAACCCAAAAATTCCCCAAAAAAGAGGTTGAAAAATAGGCAAAAGCTTTCAAAAGATAGACTTGAAAAAAAAAATCAAAGTAATAGTAATAATTTTTTTAAAAAAAGGTCCCAGAATAAAAACAAATAAAAAGTTTTTAAAAAAGGTCTAAAAATTGACTCAAAAAATAGGCAAAAGAAAAAAAAAACACCAAAAAATATGGGAAAATGTCAAATTTTTTTACTAACAATTTGCCTAATATTTAAGATTGAAACAAGCTAACACATGAAACATAAAGTACTATAATCCAATATTAATTCCAATTAGGCAATAACACTAAAACGCATATTATCTATATAACGAGTAAGTTTATATTCACGTTAAAACAACACACTTCTACAACGATGGGTTTAGAGGTAGTAATATTTTTTCATCTTTCATAATGTTATATTATTCTATAATTTATGTTCATATTGGCCGATAATTTGTCTGTAATACATTTGTATGTATGCATGCTTGGTGTTATACCCTATAAAATTATCAAAATACCCATAGATGAGAAAACACTTGCATAACACATCTTCCCAAACTCTTTCGGCAAATCTGGGGCCAAAATAGATATCAACACGGAAAATTGTATGAAAAAGTATTGGATTTTAGAGCAACCGAATCAAAAGATAATTTTTCGAGGGCAAGGATACAATTCCAGAAAAGTGCGCGACACGTCCGCGTTGCAGACTTGTCGCAAATTTGAACTTAACTATGGTTCTAATATTTTCTATGAAATTAAAGAATCAATCAAAAATTTTTTGAAGAAAAATGTACTGCGAGGGACCAAGTCTGTGAGACGGACTGGGTCCCCAATGTAACAGTTCAAAAACTTAACATTTTTTAGGGGCATTCCAATTTTTTTTACCCCTCGTAAACTTAACACACGACTTTATGTAGGTCATTTTAAGTGTAAAAAAGGGGATTTTAAATCAATTCCTAAGTCTTCTATGTATTCTAACAAAAGACCTAGGGCTAAAGAGAGGAGAAAAGAGTTAGGATTTAAGGAATTCAAGCCAGAACTTGCCAAGTTAATTTTCCACCTTCATCCTAGATATGTAAGGCTACCCAAACTGTAGGATTAATTCCATCCACGCTTCCTTTTCATATACACAATCAAATTGAGGCATAGAGATTGAGTAATAAAATCCTACAATCTTAATCTTCAAGTTACTTTCTTTCATTGTTGAGTTTTCATGCATATTTATGAACAAATTGATGAGTTGCATGCTGATTACATGAAGTTGGAGCATTAATTTATATTTAACATTATGAACTCTAAATTGTAACATTCTATGTAATCCTTCTTGCATTGACTGGATTGAGATCATGATTTTGAATGTATGAGTTGACTAACTTGAGCATGACTGAGCATGAGGAGTATATATAATTGATGGAGCATAATTGATAGAAGTCTAAATGACCGTTTGAGTTAGAGTCTTAAATAATTTGATAAGTCCTAATAGCATGTATGATTAATGTTCCTAATTGGTTGATTTGTTGAGTGAGTTAATGGAGTTTGATTACAGTTAATGTAAAGATGAGATTGAGTTTCATTGATATGAGCATATTGAGTCACTGGGAGGAGTATTGAGCACCGATATGGGTACCAGTAAATAATAAGTCCAATTCATAAACTACGTTGCCAACATAGGATAGGAGTTATGCTTCTTATATTCCAAAAAGATGGACATTGATTATGGATCCAGATTGGTTTGATCGTCCCTTACCTTGGCAAGTACTAGATAGTTATGGCAATGATAGTGTAAAAGTTGTATCATCACCAGCTCATATGTGATGGTTATCGATTAGAGAAACTCTTTAAATTGTGCATAACTGACTTGACTGAGTTGGATGCTAGAGTTTCTTTAGGAGCATTACTTTACTATACAAATCTTACATCCCTTACTAAGTTGAGTCATGGATTGCTGAGTTGATTTTGTTGAGTTGTATCTAAGTCTGACTTGCTTCTTTAGCCATTTTACATACCAGTATATTCAATATACAAACGTACATTTGGGCCTCCATCGTTAATGATGTAGATATATGTGATAGAAGCCTTCTACAAACGCATCGTTAAAGTCCAGACTCTTATTTTCTAGACTTGATGAGCTCTTCTTGCTATTCGAAGGAGCTTTTTTATTTTTTTATTGAGTATCATAATTATTTATTTTGAGGTAACCCAAGATTTGTCTTGGAACCTTCTAGAGTTGGATAGAGGCTTCATAGGCATTGAGTAGAGATAATTGATTGTCATTTATTTTTTACTTTTTGTTCATCAGAAACTATTATTGAAAGAGACTTATTTATATAAACGGATAGCTTTTACTTGAGTATTTTCTTCCCTTGTTGAGTGTAATGTGATGATGATGCCAAGTGGTTCTCTTGGAGAATCAACAATGGTTTTTCAAGTGCCAGCCACTCCAAGGGTACCCTCCCGGAGCATGACACTTGGAATAAATATATGTGTTTATTTAAAAATTGAAAGAACTTTCATAATACAACTTTACAACCCCTACCAAAGAAATTATAAATTGGTATTCAATATAAATTATATCGTTCAAATATATGACCCAAGTTATTAAAACTATTATGTTCATTTTCTTGCTAAAAGTCTCAAATAAAAGAAAAATAAATAGTAAGTAAATTTTTTATTGTTTGAATTATATTATAATAGAAAATATGAACATATTAATTATAATTCTTATCAAGATAGATATGAGGTGGACATGAATTTAAAACTCAATGATAAACTAAGATATTTTTCACTTAAACACTAGCATAACATAAAATTATCAACATGAATTGTAGTGTAGAGACTTTTCCATTTTTAATCAGAGGTCTTACGTTTGAGCCCTGAGTATGGAGAAAATTCTATTAGGAGCTCTACTATAATACCCCCTAGCTCTTTCTATCTGATCTGGAGTGGACGTGCAGGAGATGTTGAGGAAAAATTTGAGAAAAAACTGCAAAAGCAGGTCTACGAAAGCTATTACGACTCGTAAAGGGATTTACAACTCGTAGAGTAGGGTTTTGTAGTAAATTTCAATAACTCAAGTTTCAGGACCCTTTAGTTTATGAGAGGAGTTTACGACTCGTAGAACCCTTTACGACTCGTAGAGAGAGGTATCGTGATAAATTTCAGTAAGTTTAATTTTGAATCCTATTGCTCATGAAAATTCATCTATGACTCGTGGAACGAGGTCTTGAGCCAATTTTCAGTAATCTAGATTTTTAGGACTTTCAGTCTATGAGAGGTGGTCTACGACTTATAAACGGGGCCTTATAGGCTCAGTCGGCAAATTTTAAGAGAGACAATTTTGTATATTACGTCTCTTTTAATTAAATCTCTGTGTGTTTTAATTTTAGGCTTATATAAAGTCTTGAAACAAATCCTAAGGGTATTCATTCATCATTTTACACCTTGGAGAGTTTTTTGAGAGCATTGGAGGAGAAAGAGGAGTTAGGGTTTCAAATTCTAGCACAAGAATCAGTTGAAGTTCAATTTTTTTTCTACTCCCAGGTATGTAAGACTTACCAAAATATGGACTACCTTCTTCCAGACGCCCCTTCATCTTCTTGAATCAAGATTTGAAAAGAGGAGTTCAGGTTTGAGAAATTTCATCATCTTATTATTGAAATATTTCATTTATTACAATTTCTCTTGATAATTTTATGAAGTTTTACTGAAGTTACATGATTTTTATATGACATTGAGTTAGATTTTAATATTTGACAGCATGATCCTTAAATTCCACGATTTTATGAAATTCTATTAACGTTAATGAAATGAGGTTGAGAATCTGAATTTAGTAATATGAGTATTACTGAGTACGAGAAGCATGTTACCTTGAGTCACACATATTACTACACATGAGTATCTTTCTTGCACTATATTATTAGTTAATTGAGTGAGTCTAAATGACCGTTTGAGTTTGAGTCGAATTTGATTGTTTACATTGATTGATTGAGCTGATGAGAAACTAAGTTGAGTTGAGCATTGAGATTTGAGTTGATTGATTGAATATTGAGGATTGAGTTAATTGATGAGTTGAGCATGTTTTAGTCTTGGGAAGAGTATCGAGCACCGAGTGGGGAGCGAGTATAACTCTTGTTTAACCCACAAAACTACGTTGTCAGTGTAGGATAGTCGTTATAGCTTGTTCTGGCGGCGACCTTTTTCCTACAAGTGGACCTTTACTATGGACCCAAGAGAGAGTTGATCACCCTTTTTCATGATAAGTTAAGGGAGGCGTGACAACGACATCACCTTTGTTGTGGATCACCAAACTAAAGATGGTGGGATTAGATGTCGATTAAGAGAAACTCCCAAGCAACATTGATTTAGCATGACATTTTAAAATGAGTATAATCTTACTTAATCTACTTTAAAAAGCATTATTTACTTTAAACTTGCATGTACTGAGCTGAGTCTGAGTTATTGAGTCGAGATGAGTAAGTCGAGCTTTACTTTCTTGAGCTATTTTACATACCAGTATATTCATGTACTGACATCCATTTGGGTCTGCGTCTTTTTATGATGCAGATATAGGTGATAGAGGACTTCAACCCGCGCATCGTTGAGGTCCACAAATCAGTACATTTCCAGAGTTGGTAAGCCTTCTTTGCTTTCTGGAGGAGCTCATTTTTCTTATGAGTTGATTTAGTATATCAATCTTTTTCCTTTCTTTGATTTAGGGTGTTCATGGCCTGTCATGACACCATCTAGGCTTGTTGAATAGAGGCTTCATAGACATTGGGTAGATGATTGTCTAGTATTTTGTATTCCAAACTTAATTATTGTAAATCATGAGCTAGTTGAGTTATATATTCTTTTAATATGATGCCCTTTTTATTTGAGTATTATTCTTCCGTTGTTGAATATGATGTGACGATGAGGCTAGTGGTTCGGTCGGGGGCTAGCAATAGTCTCTGAGTGCTGGCCACGCCAAGGGTACCCTGCTGGGGGATGATATCTACCCCTAAATGGGTCCTATAGTGTGAGATTCAAATTTAGTCGGGGTTCCAATACAAATACGGGACACCAAATGAGAGAAAATAAATATAGAATTAGAAATACATTCAATTATTTTGTCTATTATTATTGTCAAATAGAATGAAGTTGATTGTCAAATGAAATGCAGTTGATATTCATCCTGTGATAGAATAGAAAAATGACATATTTGTAAACTTAATGATATGGGATAGTAACATTTACGTAGTTATTTATAGTTGAGTGCTCAATGATATAAATTACACACACAATAATTTATTTATTGCTATACACTTTTTCTTAATTAATGCGTTTAGGGGTGTTCCCGATTTGAACTAAAACCGATCCAAATCTAATATTGAACCAAATCGATAAATAAATCGATTCTATTTGAGTTTGATTTGGTTTTAATTTTTTAAAAATCGATAGTGTTTGGTTTGAGTTTGGATTTGTTCAAAAAAATCGAAGAAATAACCAAACTGAACTGACAAATTATATTCATATATTTATAATTATACGTACATAATACATTATTAATAGAAATACTTTTGATGATCTAATATACATTTTCATCATTTTATTTGTAAATCTACTTATGAAAAAATAATTTAATGTTCAAGACGAGAATATTTATCTTATTGATTTCAAGTATAATGAATGTATATGATAATTCTTGATGAGATTAGAAATGTCACTATTTCTTCCTTCTAGGCCAAAATGGTGAATTTTGAGTCTTTTTCATGATAAATTTAGTGGTTGAAAGTTTTATAATATCAGTCGTTCTAACTATTTTTCATTTTGAATGGATTGTTGTCGCGTTTCTCCATTTTGAATGTATCATTGCTTTTATATTTGTGTATAACTTAAAAACTCAATAATCGAAACCAATAACAATGAAACAAATTAATGTATATTACAATTACTTTGATTTAGTTTTGAGCATTTAAAAACCAAGTTAAATTTTTTTGATTTTGACTTTGATCAATAATCAACCCAAACAGACTCGTAAACACCCCTAGATATGGCATACAGGTGAAAGCATGTATATCGAACTAGTTCACATTAAAGACAAGATACACTTGGATCCGAAAATCTTTTGCCCAAGATATTTTGATTTTCGAAAACTGATTTATTGATTAAAAAAAATTAAATGAATGCAAGTGGAGTTTTCCAAGACATATAATATCCTTTGGTTTTGAAATGTACATAAAATTTTTTCAAACGTGTCTATATATATGTGTGTCTACGTGTGTGCATGGATTTGGTTGTGCATTTATTTGCTCTTGGAAATGCACAATTGAGATTCAATCTTATTATGATTTTATATAATCAAGGACTAATAAAAACTTAATTATACCCAATTAGATCTAGATCTAGCCACCACAATACTCAAGACTAATGACATCTCAAATTAAAGTAATATTAAATATATTAAATGTTAGAAGCCGTATTTTTGTGCATTGGAACCATTACAAAAATTTGGGACCAAAGTGGAATTATTAGAAGTTTGGAGACTAAAGTGATATTATTGGAGAGTTTGGGACCAAAGTGACATTATTGGAAGGTTTGGAGCCAAAGTAGAATTTTTAAAAGATGGTTCTAGAAGATAGGGTGGGACCCACTTGATGGGTGTTGAGTTTTGATTGGGCCAAGTGTGGTACACTTGGCAAAGTCTTATATGGATGCTTATATATATATATATACACACACCTATATGTAGTATGTTCTCATACTTAGAAAAAAACCTTAGAAAAATAAGGAGAAGATTGTAGAGAAAAATCAAACCATGGCCAAGACTTGAAAATTCAAAATTCATGTTCCTTCATTCCAAAATTGTTTTGATGTTATAAACCACCTATTTTGAGTCTCCTAAGTAGCTTGGAAGTGTATATAGATGTTGTAGTCATATGGTGATGAATATGTTATATGGGTGTTGTATTGTGTTGGAAATTATGGATTGATGTTAGTTAGCATAATATGATCTTGGTAGAGTAAAGAAAGTATTGGAAATCCATTTACATGTTTATAT
>DF366876.1:18520-34500 GCA_000787875.1 Solanum virginianum
GGTTACCTACCTTGGCCCCCGCTCTTATCTATGTAGTAGAGGTGTTTGTTGGACATGTTATGTATTATGCTTGAGCATTGACTCACTTATGATATTCAAGTTATTTAAGTATAAATCTCTCTGTCTCTCCCCCTTTGTCCCAATTTTACTTGTTTATATTTCTTACGTTATTTTTATTGCTTCTACAACCAAGGATGTGTAATGATATGTTATGAAGCTTATTTGGTGTCCCTTCGAGTTCCCTATTTGTTGGTCACGTCTAGGCCCTAGGCTTGGATCATGACAAAGATGGTATCAAAGCACTAGGTTGATAGATCCTCGAAGTCCAACACACCACATTGATTAAAGTCTTTTTCATGGTTGTGTTGTGCACCACAATTATGAGTAGAAGGCTATGAGACGTTGTAGGAAATGTTTTCCTTCATCATGTTCTATGTCGTACTTTAGAAGTGAGATAGGGCTTTCCCCTCTAATGAATGTTTTTTGCTCTTCTAGTTGATCATACCATTTCAAAGAGTAAGAAAGCTTATCGCCAAATGTCTCTTCTATTACGAGGTCCGCCATGTCGCTTCAAGGAGAAAGGTGAAAGAAGGTAAGTAAAAGGTTTTGATTTTGATGGATCTGAGTTTTACTATTTCTTCTCTATTATTTTAGTTGATGGTGGGGCTTCTTGTGTGCCCAAGTGGTTATGTGGATCATTGGTGGTTATTCCCTTGGTTGGGTATATTATTGCTAGAAAGTCCATAGGTATTGATCCAGGTTTATATTGCATTAGGTCTTGCTTTATGGTTTGTTGGATTTCATGTGGTGGATTTTGATGTCATACTTTGTATGGAATAGTTGCATGCATGTGTATCTCCTTGGTGGTAGGACCCATAGAGTTAGAATCCGACCCTCCTAATGAGTCCGTCTTTGAGTGGGGGTTGATAAATAGTAGCAAGGAAGGTAGGTCCATTTCTTGTCATAAGGTACAATTGATCTCTAAGGCATTGCATTTATCATCTTGTAAGAATTGGAGGTGTTGAGCCTAAGTTGGTTTGTAATAGAATCGGTGTTAGTGGTAGATGAGGCCTTGAATGTCCTTTTCCAATATTTTGGGTTTGAGGTCATGTCTTTGGTTTGACTAGTGAGTCGGTTATGCCTACAAGTCTCATGAGTAAGATCTTTAGTCCCTACTCTAATAGCTTTATGGTGGTTTTGGTGATGATAATGTGGTTCGATCCCTAAGGAGGTAGTGTATGTGAGTTATTTGAGGGTAGTACAACAAGTTTAAGGAAGAAGGTTGGGTGCTAGTAGGACATGGAAATTTTGGTGGTAAGAGGTTGCCTTCTTAGGTTGTGTGGTTCCGAATGATAGTATTAAGGTGGACCTTAGTAAGACAAAGGTGATTAGAGATTAGCCTAGACCTTTGACTTCATCGGATATTAGGAGCCTCTTGGGTTTAGTGGGCTATTACCAAAGATTATGAGTAGGCTCTCTTCTATTGTTGCTCTTATAACTTAGTTGATCCTAAGAAAGGCCATGTTGTGACTGATGTTTTGGAGTAGGGTGATTTGATAGGTCCGTGAGTTTAGCTTGTGTTATTCCTTGGTGCTAGTAGGATTCATGTGTATGTAGGTTGATCCTTGATTCCTTCCAATCAAGGAGACCCAAAATTATTTTCTAGAAAACCAACATGGATTTTGCTTACTTTAATTTGGGGTTTGAATATTATGATTCCTAAAATTCTATTGATGCATGGGTAGTGTTTATTTGAATATTGATTTTAAGTGGAGTCTTATTTACCCATGTCATGTCCTTATTGTTCATAGCATATGTACTCATGTACACGGATTATTTTGAAAATTTATGTTATAGGTAAACCCAATTTCTTTTTATGGTTTGATTTTTATAAAATATTGGTTATGACAATATTTTGATCACATATATGTCTTTGATTTTGGCTCTTTGAGCATTTTGGGTGCTTGCACCATTTTGTATATGAATGGGCTATTCCTATGCATGAGTATATATGTCTATAGTATTGGCTCTTTGAGCATTTTGGGTGCTTGCACCATTTTGTATACAAATGGGCTATTCCTGTGCATGATGGATTGTGAGAGGGGTCTACAAGGGTTGCCCCATTTCTTATTGTATAGAGCCTTGTCTTATGGTCTTGGTTGAACTTAGCTTGATGGCTTGGAGGTCTTATGGTAGTTTAGGTTACTTGCATAGCATGTTTCTAATGAGTGTAGAACCCGTAAGGTTGTAATATGATGGGTAAGGATGGTCGATCTATTTAGTCAATTACATTGGGTTAGTCACTTCTCTAACGTTGATTTGAGGTTTGGGTTTTGTTCTCAAGTGTAGAGGAGGGTAGGTGATAACCTAAGTGCCCTTTTGAACTAGGAATGAGCATTGAGATTATTGGTGGAGTTGTTTGGTGGGCTTGTGCACTGGTTGTGTCTATTGGGTTTCATGAATAGGGTCTTAAAACCCTACCTTGATATGTTTATGGTGGTCTCTAGTGATAAGGTGTTGATTTATTTAGAGCTTGTGAATCATTTGGGGTAGTGTTGCAAGTCTTGGAGGGTGAGAGGTTGTTTGCTAAATATGATAAGTATGCATTATGGGTAGCAAAAAGGTGATTAGAATTCTTTAAGGATTAAAAAATGATTGTGCATTATTTTCCCGGTAAGGCTAGTGTTATAGTTGGTGCTCTAAGAAGGGTGCCTATGGGTAGCTTAGCATATGTGGATAATGGTGGCAAGAAGAAGACTAGTGGGGTTCATCGATGGGTTAGGTTGGAAGTTAGGTTGAGGGAAGTTGAGCATGGTGGTGTAGCATTCTTTGTGGTTCCAAATCTTCTTTGGCTAAGAGGTCTAGATTAAGCATGGCCTTGGTTCCGCCTTATTAGAGTTGGAAGTTTTGGGTGGAAAGATAATAGAGTGGACGTAGTCTCCCAAGGGGGAGATGGTAGTTCATAGTGACAAATAGGATAGGTGTGGTTAAGGCTAACAAACGAGTTATGGTTGTGAGTCCTTATAAGATGAAGAGAGAAGTTGGTGAGGTTGCATAAGTTTGGGAATTGCCTATGGATAGGGGTTTGGTTAGTCCGGTTCTTCATGCTTCTAGGTTGATGGGATGTGTGGGTGACTCTAGCACTATAGAACTCCTTGAGATTATGGATGATACAGAGTATAAGTTGGCTTAGAAGGAGGTCCCGATGGAGGTATTGGATGGATGAGTGGAGAAGTTGATTGATGAGGTTGTAGTGTTCGTCAAGACCCTTTGGAAGAGTCGTCTATTCGTATGTGTTTCTCTGGGAGCCGGTGCGGGCATGGAGAAGCAATATCTGTATTTCATTCATTCTGTTCAAGCTTATGGTGACATGTCAAATCCTTTCTATGATTCCAAGTTCTATGTTTCAGCCCTATGTCATTCACATGCACCCATGTTTAAGTTGGCAAGTTTATAATGGTTTTACTCTTATGTTGAGATTTTGAAAATGGTGTTTTAAATGTAGTGTTGTATTCTTATTGGGGATGATTTGTTCATGATCACTCTTCTCACGCATTTTTCTTTTACATTCAAGGACAAATGTTCCCAAGGGGGAGATATTGTAACGACCCCAAAAAGTGCCTAAAACGTGCCTCAGAAATGCCCAGAATCTTGTTTTCCATATATTTAAAAATTCATTTGTTATTTCAAAAATCTGACTTCATATTCTTGTTCAGGTGGTCCAAATTAGAGGGACAAAGGTCTAACCTCAATTTTAAGTAAAGGAATCGATTTATGAAATTTGCACTTAGTACAATTTCCAGTGAGGGTCCGCGACCTCTCCGCGACATGGAGAGGTGTAAATTCTGCACTATTTTTCTTAGTCCATCTAGATTTTTCTAATCATTTCTAATCTTCTTCAAGGGTTCTCCAAAGTCAAGGTATGTGTTGTTAAACCATTGGGTTCTTCCACCCATGGTACCTAAACCCTCTTTTTACTAATATTGTATGATTTAAAATTGATTTTACATGTGGGTCATGTATATTGAGAAATTTACTACATAATGCTTTATGTTCTTGAATGTTCGGTTGTTGTAGCATGTTTTGAGCTGTAGATCTTGGACCTAATGTAGGATTTGATGAGGGGTTTTGATGTGAATATCTTGGGGGTGTTGCAATGTGTTGATTGATGGTTTTACAATAGATTTTCTTGCATGATTTCTTCTCTAAATTGCATGGTCTTTAACCCCCACTACACAACCCTAAGGTGTTTGATAAAATACCACGATGTAGTTTCTTGTGGAAATGATGGTCCAAATCATGAGATATGATATGATTGATGTTATGATGATTAAATGAGCCTATATTCATGATAATTTCTTTATAAAGTGTTGCATTATACCTTACCACAACTCTATAGCACGACTTAGAACATGAAGAACAGAAACATTTCCTAAAATGCCTCACAGCCTCCTATTCATAGTCATGGCGCACTTTACAACCATGAATAGGACTCTAATCGATGTGGTGTGCTGGACTCCGAGGATCTATCAACCTAGTGCTCTAATACCAAGTTTGTCATGACCCAAGCCTAGGGCCTAGACGTGACACGGCAAATGGGGTACCTAAAGAAACCCCAAACAAGCATCTTAACTTGCCATTACATATCATTGGTCGCAAAAGCATATACAAGACATAAAGAATAAAAATAGGGGCAAAGGGACTAAGGGGAAAACATTCATAAAATCATAAACAAGAGAAAAGAGTTAAGCTCATATCATAGATATATTTCATGTCCAACAAAAACCTCTAAATACATAGATAAGAGGGGGGCCAAGACAAAGCAACCGGGCTCACCCTCATAATAAAAATAGAACATAAAGTTGAGTGTCTCAACAAAAAGTAGGGGAAAAACAAAAGCCAAGGTCCCCAAAATGGAGGACTCACCAACTAGCTTGAGTAGCACCGACTAGCCATGTGGAGGAGGAGGATGAGAAACTTGGGCTCTGGTTCCTACATGTGATATCATGTAGGCAAGGGTATGCGTTAGTACGTCTGAATGTACTAGTATATAGGATGCAATGCAACAAGAAATAGACATCATAATCAAAATGAATAACAAAAGGCAATAGGCATAATATAGCAATATAGCATGTATAATCAATGCTAGAGTAAAAACATACTTAAATAAATCATGCTCATATAGGATATCATTAGTGAAGAATAGACAAATAGATTTCAAAAGTATAAACCCCTTGGTCAGTTGATGATGATCTCACCCCATCAACCTGTTGGTGTGATACAAACCCCTCACATGGTTTGATGATAATCACACCTTATCACCTTGGTGGCGAAGCACAAACCTCTCACATGGTTTGATGAGTACAAACCCCCACCAGGGTTGATAAGTACAAACCCCCACCTCAGTTGATGAGTACAAACCCCCACCTCGGTTGTCTAGATTCATAGTCCCCCGGAGTGGGCATGGTCTAATGCAATACTTTATATAGAATATATCATATGCATAAACTCTTTTTAGCATCATAACATTATTCATATATATCATATGCATAAGCTCTTTTCAGCATCATAACATCATTCATGTCATATCTCATGCTTTGGACCTTCAATTCCTCTAGAAACCCTAACCGGACATTTTATCAAACACTTGGGGGGTGTAATGGGGGTTAAAGACCATGCAATTTAGAGATGAAATCATGCAAGCAAATCTATTGTAAAACCATCAATCAACACCTTGCAACACCCCCAAGACATTCATATCAAAACCCCTTATCAAATCCAACTTTAGATCCAAGATTTAGAGCTCAATACATGCTAAAATCAACACCTTGCAACACCCCCAAGACATTTGCAATTTAGAGATGAAATCATGCAAGCAAATCTATTGTAAAACCATCAATCAACACCTTGCAACACCCCCAAGACATTCATATCAAAACCCCTTATCAAATCCAACTTTAGATCCAAGATTTAGAGCTCAATACATGCTAAAACAACTATACTTTCATGAACTCAAATTATTGTGTAGTAAATTTCTTAATATACAAGACCCACACGTAAAATCAACTCTAAATCATGCAATATTAGTAAAAAAGAGATTAGGGCACCATGGGTGTTAGAACCCAATGGCTAAAACCAACATACCTTAGCTTTGGAGAAGCTCTTGATGAAGATTTAAAATGGAGACTTAAAGCTTGAAGGGAATCCTTATTTCTGGATAAGGGTTTTGAGATTTGAATTTTGGAATGAAAAATATGGCTAAGTGTTTTGGGGAGTATTAGAAAATGTTTAGGATGATATAAAGGTGAAATTTGGCTAAGTATAGATAAAAACACATTTGGGAACACTTGGGCCCAACACTTAGAATATTTTGTATGAACTAAAAAAAACAGGTACCATTTTAATATTTCGCGATGCAGATTCCTCTTTGGAAATTGTGTTCTTGTAATTTTGTAATTGCTAAATCTTTGCTCTTAAATTGGGGTTAGAACCTTTACTCCCTAATTTGGATCCCCTGAATAATAATATGAAGTCGAATTTTTGAAATAACAAACGGATTTTGAGATATATGGAAATTAAAATTTTGGATATTTTGAGGCACATTTTTGGGCACATTTTGGGGTCATTTCAGCATGATGCATGAATATCTTTTGTGAGATTAAGTGATTTTGCATAGTCCCAAGGTTATACATGAAAAAATCATTGAGAGTGAGATATGGGACTTCTTTCTACGATGGCACTTGCATTGCATTGTTAGCATTAGACATATTCAGTGATTGTAGCTTGTTGATAGTACCTCACTTGTCATAGATGCATTGTCACATGCATTAGTCTATATTGATTTGTTAGATATCTATCAAGTTGTGTTTTGAAAAGTGGTTTGGGTATCTGTGCTTATGTTTGATGAGATGTATGCAATTAGATTGAGGTCTATGTGTTACTGTGTTGCTTATATAGATTGAGTCTGTTGCTTGAGGACAAGAAATAATTTTAAGCTGAGGGTGTTGATGTGCTGTCAAAATATAACATTTTTTATGCTTAAAACTTGGAATTTTATGTGTTTTCAATGCGATGTTCATAGGTTTGATGTGTTTTTGTGTTTGTTTTGCAGGATTTCAGGGTTGGCACAATGTTTGGGCAAAATATGCAGAAGTTGCTGGTTTTGAGGATTTGGGAGACCCTTTATGGGCTGTAGAGTATTATACGAGTCATGAAGGAGGTTTCGTTTGCAATTCCAGTGAAGGGTAGATTTTTGAAGTTTGGTTTACAAAAATGTAGATGAATCGTGGAATAATTTACGAGTCGTATACCAAGTCTCGTACCTTGAGGATCGAAAAGTGAAGACTTGCTGAAATTTCATCAGATGAAACCCCCTACGGGCCATAGAACCTTTTATAGGCCATAGAAGGGTGTCGTAGAAGCCAAGTCCTGAATTGAAGCAACAAAGTATGAAAGCCCGACTAGGGCAGTAAATCACTATACGACTCGTACAACACCTCGTAGAGCCTACCGACCTAGTTATCCAATATTGTGTAGGATTTGTATTTTAAATATTATAAATAGGTATTATCTTATTTTTCTTACAGAGTCAGAGAGAGCTAGTAATATTTAGCACCACAGTAGTGAGAATAGAGAGAAAAACATTGGAGAGTTTGAGAAACACTTGTAAACTTTAATTTCATCTTCTAATTAAAATCTTGTGATTCTCATTGAAGTTTTGGATTTTCTTTTGCTTAATTCAATTGTGTAATTACTCTATCATGTTATTCAAATTCATGAGTCTTGCATTACACAAATCATGAGTAGCTAAATTCACAACTAGGGTTGTGGGAACGATGAAGAACTAATAAGGTAAAATCGAATAATTCATAATTTTTGAAATGTGTGCATGCATGTATTAATAAATTCTCTTTGTTTTGCATGTTTTCTAATGGTGGCCAACATTAGAACCCGCATAATTTTACTGACAGGACCAAGGTACTAATGGATAGAAAAAGAAATTAATTAACAGCATTCGATTGATGTTTCTCGTCTAGTCAACCGAACTAGTCAAAGGAGAGGTTGTACTGGGAAATAGGTAAGGGTTAGCAATGTCACACTACAAGGATAGACCAAGTCATGTAGTGAAATTTGCCTCTCATCTGGGCCAAAGGGTTTGGTGAGCATAACTTACCATTTTGCATACTACACACTAGAAAAGAATTCAATTATCCGGTGATAGTAAGTTAGGAATCATGGGGAACACAATACCCTACTTTCTCTCCATATTGGTTTAACACTTGTGTTAGTTAGGATTTCTTTTTACTAGTTATTGTTAACCCTGCCTGCTTTTTTGAGAGGTAAGTTGGTTAATAAACCCAAATTGTACCATTAAATTCTTGTAAGTCTACCATATTCCCTTGGGTTCGATCCTAACCATTGTTGGTTCTATATCTTGACAATGACCACTTTAGCCTCAAAAGGATGTATAGCTTGGGTGACATCAGAGGGCACTTGCATTGCATTGTTAACATTAGACTCATTTAGTGATTGTGGCTTGTTGATGGTTACCTCACATGTCATAGTTGCATTATCGCATGTATTAATTTATGTTGGCTTGCAGGATAGGTATCTACTTGTGTTTTGAATATGGTGTGGGTATATGTGCTTAAGTTTTAGGTAATGTATGCATTAGATTGAGGTCTGTGTGTTACTGTGCTACCAATATAGATTGAGTTCGTCGCTTGAGGACAAGCAACAATTTTAAGTTGAGGGTGTTGATATGCTGTCAAAATACAATGCTTACTGTGCTACCAATATAGATTGAGTTCGTCGCTTGAGGACAAGCAACAATTTTAAGTTGAGGGTGTTGATATGCTGTCAAAATGCTGCACTTTTGATGCTCAAAACATGGAATTTTATGCGTTCTCAAGGTGATATTAATAGGTTTGATGTGTTTTTATGGTTGTTTTCCAGGATTTCAAGGTTGGCACTATTTTTGGGCAAACTGTGCAGAAGTTGCTGAAAGTGATGATCCACAAGACCTTTTTACAGGCTATAGAATATTGTACGAGCCATAAAGTGGGTCTCGTGTGCAATTCCATTGATGGGTGTATTTCTAAAGTTTAGTCTACAAACATACAAACGAGCCATAGAAGACTTTATGAGTCGTAGACTTGGTATCTTACCCTGAGGATTAGAAAGTGGGGACTTGCTAAAATTCCATCAGACGAAATCCCCTACGGTCTGTAGAATCTTATACGGGCTATAGAGGGGTGTTGTAGAAGACAGTTCCAGAATTGAAACAAAAGTTCATGAAAGCCCAATCACAAGCTGTAAACTGCTATACGACCTGTAGAGTACCTCGTAGAGCCTGCTGACACAATTGTCGTTATTTATTTTTGTTATCTTTTAAACACTATAAATAGGTTTTTTAGGTTATTTTTCATAGAGAATGATGAGGGAATAATAGAGGAACATTAGAGACCTTGAGAAACACTTGTAAAACATTGTTTCATCTTCTAAGTTCAATCTTGTGATTCTGATTGAAGAGTTGGATTTCTTGTGCTTAATTCCATTGTGTATGTGCTCGATTATGTTATTCAAATTCATAAGTCTTGCATTTACACTGATCATGAGTAGGTAAATCCACAATTAGGATTATGAGATCCATGAAGAACTAACAAGGTAAAACTGGATAATTCGTAATTCTTGAAAAGTTTGTATGCATGTATTAATTAATTCTCTTTGTTTTGAATGTTTTCTAATGATGGCCAACATTAGAACCCGCCTAGTGTTACTGACTGGATCAAGGTAGTAATAAATAGGAAAAGAGATTAATTAATAGGATTCAATCGATGTTTCTCATCTAATCAACCGAACTGGGCCACAGGGAAGTTGTACTAGGACAATAGGTAAGGTTTAGTAATGTAATATTTCAAGGATGGACCAAATCATGTAGTGAAATTCGCTTCTCACCTGGGCCAAAGGGTTTGGTGAACATAACTTGCCATTCTACATGCTATACACTGGAAAAGGATTCGATTATCTGCTAATATTGAGTTAGGGAATCATGGGAAACACAATACCCTAGTTCCTATTCATATTGGTTTAACACTTGTTTTAGTTTAGAATTACTTTTACTAGTTATTATAACCTCCCCTTTGGGGAGATAAATTGGTTGCAATTGAATTCTTCTAAGTCTATCATATTTCTTGTGGAATTTGACACTAACCTTGGTTAGGTTATATATCTTGACAACAACTTCCCCCCCGGATAGATAAGTTGATTAATCAACCCAAATTGCAATTGAATTCTTCTAAGTCTACCATATTTCCTGTGGGATTCGACCCTAACCTTGGTTAGGTTATATATCTTGACATTGACTGCTTTGGCCTCCAAAAGGAGGTGTAACTTGCGCAACATTAGTAATTTGGTGTTAGATCCTGTATCTTGGGGTTGCTAATGAATCTAATGACGGCAGAGGTAACTAGTGCTCTATCCTGTATAACAAAAGTTGATACAGAGTGTAGTATGAGTACTAAGAAATAGGTATCCAGTAGGCATCATAGGCTAACTAAGTAAAAAAAAGTAAATGCAATAAAAAATGCTTGAACCAGACATAGAAAGAACAGGAAAGAGTGAAGGTATGCAGCTAAACCCAATTAAGCCCTCATAAGCCCAGAAGGCACTTTATGGAATTCTATCTAAGAAATGATAACTGGATCCATAAAATGATCAAAGAAATTTCATGCGCAAGTTAAAGTAAAAATCTGAACAGACCTTCATAAGCCCGACAGATACACAAAAATGCTAAGCTAAAAATAAAGGAATCAAGTAGAACGAAGGTATTTAAGAAATGTCAATATTTCTGAGCTATTAATGGGGAAAGCACAAAGCTTGAACCTTGAACCGCAAATGAGTCTCTCTGCAGTAGATATGCCAATAAAGCTGAACTTTGTAAGGGTTAGCATAGAGCTTAGATCTCAAACCATGGACGTCGCATTTTCATAGGTATGGTAATGAGATCAAAGGGGTTGGACTCTATATTTTGACTCCATACAAGATGATGAGTAATAAGTAACAGGAAGTATGTAGCCTGGACCTCAAACAGCAGATGGAACCTGCCGATAGTACATTCCAAGAATAATGGATCCAAAGTAAGTTTCTCAGAATTTTTTGTATCTTATACAATTAGAATTTTCAATAAACCACCGTCTGTATCCTCTAAGTATCTCAATGTAGCCTAGAAATCTGAATAAAACTCATCTATATTGCCAAAGAAGTCCAAGGGTGTGATCAGATGTGCCGAAATAGGATTATTTAGGAATTATGGGTATTAAGGCCCCGATGTTGACACTGCTAAAAAATTGATTAAAAAATAATGAAAGAAAAAGCTACAAACTGTGTCTCTAATGAAAATCGACAAACATTGTCGATTACTTTTTTTAGTTTTTTATTTTTTTAATTTTTAATTACAAAAAGCGACGAATAGTGACTATAAGTCCATCACTTTTTTTGGCGGGTTTTTTTGCCAAAATATTTTTTAATTAATAATTAATTATTTAATAAAAAAACAGTGTCATCCATCATATTTGATAAAAAAAATTAAGTTTTAAAAAGCGATGTCATCCTTTGCTTCTTTGGATTTTTTATAATTTTTTAAAAATATTTTTTATTTTATAATTTTATTTATTTTTTATTTTTTAGGAAAGCAATAGACTGCGTCATTTAGTCCATCTCATTTTTAGTCGAAATTTATTCAACTTTTTAATACGTAGCGACAAACTAAGCGACGCAGCCCGCCATTCTCCCTTTAATATTAGCAACCAGAGCCTATTTTTACTCCATTTCGCCCCTCTAATAAATATATTTTCTCACTCAAAAATCATCTCCTCCTCTACTTTTGTAACGACCCCAAAAAGTACCCGAACATGTGCCTCAGAAGTACCCAGAATCGTAATTCTCATATATCTAAAAATTCACTTGTTATTTTGAAAGTCCGACTTCATATCCTTGTTCAGGGGGTTAAATTGAGTGGGAAATGGGTCTAACCCAAATTTTAGAGCAACCGTATCAAAATTCAAAAATTGCAAAAAAAGGTGATTTAGGAGGGTCAACTTTGAAGGGGCATATCTCGTAGCACACAAAAACCTGGGTGGCCCATGACCTACCAAATTAGAGCACTTTGAATTAGCTTTCGAATTTATGCCCATTTTCATAAAACTCATTTGTGTAGAAAATGCAGATTCCAGTGGGGGTTTTCGCGACGCTCCCCTATTGCTTTTGGTGCCTGTTTTAATTTTTTCAGTCCAAGACTTATAAGTCTTGGGCCTAAGGGTCTGAGCCATTGGATCCTTTCACACATAGTGCCTAAGCAACATTTTTACTAATATTGCAAGATTTAAAGTTGATTTTACATGTGGGTCTTGTATATTGAGAAATTTACTACACAATGATTTTAGTTCATGAAAGTATGGTTGTTTTAGCATGTTTTGAACTCTAAATGTTGTATTTAATGTTGGGTTTGATGAGAAGTTTTGATGTGAATTGGGAGTGTTGCAAGATATTGATTGATAGTTTTATAATAGATTTTTTTGCATGATTTTATCTCTAAATTGCATGGTATTTTACCCCTACTTCACACCCTCAAAGTGTTTGATAAAATGTCTGGATGTGATTTATTAAGGAATTAAAGGTCCAAAGCATGAGATATGATATGAATGATATTCTGATGATGAAATGAGCTTATGTATACGATTATTCCTATATCAAGTATTGTACTAGAGCATATGATAAAATTCCATATAAAGTGTTGCATTAGACCAAAACTGATCTGAGGGACAAGAGCTCGGGTAACCATGTTGGGGGTTTACACTCATCAACCATGCGAGGGGTTTATACTTCATCACCATGTTGGTAAGCCTCCACATAGCTAGTTTGGTGCTACTTAAGCTAGTTGGTGAGTCCTTCGTTTCGGGGACTTTGGTCTATGTTCTATTATCTTATATTGAGACACTTTACTTTATATTCATTTTGACTATGAGGGTGAGCCCGTTTACCTTGTCTTGGCCCCTGTTCTTTTCTATGTATTTAGAGGTGTTTATTGGACAAGTTATGTATCTATGATTTGAGTTTAGACTCTATCTCTTGATGGTGATGTTTTGCAAGCTATCCCTTAGTCCCTTGCCCCTTATTATTACTTTATGCCTTTTTACATGCTTCCGCGACTAATGATGTGTAATGACAAGTTAAGAGGCTTGATTTGGGACCCTTCGGGCTCCCTATTCATCGTGTCATGTCTAGGCCCTACTTTGGGTCATGACAAACTTGGTATCAGAGCACTAGGTTATTAGATCCTCGAAGTCTAACACACCGCATCGATTAGAGTCTTATTCATGGTGGTGTTGTGTACCATAACAATGAGTAGAAGTCTATGAGGCATTTTAGGAAATGTTTCACTTATTCATGATCCATGTCATGCGATAGAGTTAGATCCCCTAGGGCTTATTGCTAACCCCTAACCATTACATTTCAAGATATGTCTCAAGCTACTCAAAATGGTGATATATCAAATGTGGAGGTTCAAAATGCTATATGGGTAATGGACAAAGCGGTGACAATATTAGGAATTCAACTCAATCATCAAGTGGGTGCTCCTGAGACTTCTAGTGGGGAGAGGAGTGGTAGTGAGGCCAAGAGGGCTCGTAATATGGGTAAGTTCAAAAGTCTCAAATATAGAGGTGTTGATGGTGTGATCCCTAATGGTGTGTGTTCTAATTGTGGAGGGGGTCATTGACGCCCATGCTTGAGAGGCACCAATGCTTGTTTCCACTGTGGTAAGGAGGGTCTTGAGAAGAAGGATTGTACTTATAAATGCTATAAGGATAAACAAAGTGATGGTGGGATGACTAATCCCAAGTGTCAAAGGTGTGGAAAGAACCACGGTGGCCTGTGTCGGAGAAACACTAGTGCTTGCTTTGGATGTGGTAAGGTGGGTCATAAGCTTGTGGATTTTCCATTTATTCTAATGGGGTGTAAGGGTGTTGGACTTTTGGACCATGGTGCTATGTTGATCAAGTGCCTCAAGGAGGGGTTGAGGCGCCTGATGCTATTACTTATAAGTTAAAGTTTTCTTGGCTTTGATATGTATGAAGTGTTAGGCCCAGCGTACCACTACTTCTTCTCTATTCTTCTTGGTTTATGGTGGGACTTCTTGTGTGCCCAAGTTGTTGTGTGGATCTTTGGTGTCTATCCTTTTGTCAGGGATATTTTTGCTAGAAGGGTCATAGGGAAGTGGGACTTCTTGTGTGCCCAAGTTGTTGTGTGGATCTTTGGTGTCTATCCTTTTGTCAGGTATATTATTGCTAGAAGGTTCATAGGTAATAGACCGGGTTTATATTATATTAGGTCTTGCTTTGTGGCTTGTTAGAGTTGACATGGTGGAATTTGATGTCACGATAGTAATGGAATGGTTGCATGCATGTTGTGTCTTCATGGATGGTAGAAACCATAGAGGTAGCCTCGATTCCCTAATGAGCCCGTCTTTGAGTGGGAGGTTATTAAATGGTAGTAAGGGAGGTAGGTCAATTTCATGCCCTAAGGTACAATTGCACTCTAAGAAGAGGTTGCATTTGTCATCTTGTAAGAAATGGAGGTGTTGAACCTAAGTTGTTTTGTCTATAGAATTGTTGGTGGTGGTGGATAAGGCTTTGAATATCCTTTCCAATATTTTGAATTTTAGGGTAGTGTCCTTTGGTTTGATTAGTACATCAGTTATACCTATAAGTCTCATGAGTAAGATCTCTAGTTGTTACCCTAATAGGTTTATGGTGGTTCTGGTGATGATAATGTGGTTCATTCCCTAATGAGGTAGTACATGTGAATCATTTGAGGGTAGTATTACAAGTTTAAAGAAGAAGGTTGGGTGTTAAGTAGGAGAGATAGGAATCTTGGTGATAAGAAGTTGCCTTGCTAGGATGTGTGGTGCTGGGTGATGGCATTAATGTGGACCATAGTAAGACGAAGGTGATTAGAGATTAGCCTAGCCCTTAGACTTCATTGGATATTAGGAGATTCTTCGGTTAGTGGGATATTGCTGGAGGCTATGAGTAGGGTGATTTAATAGGTCCAGGAGTTGCTATTTCTTGTGTTATTCCTTGGTGCTAGTAGGATTCAATTGTATGTAGGTTGATCCTTGGTTCCTTCTAATCAAGGAGACCCAAAATTATTTTCAATAAAACCTACATGGATTTTACTTATTTTAATTTAGGATTTGAATATTATAATTTATATACACGGATTATTTTGAAGAAAAAAAACTATGATATGGGTAAGCCCAATTTCATTTTATGGTATGATTTTGATAGAAGGTTGGTTATGACAATATTGTGATTACATATATGTCATTGATTTTGGCTCCTTAAGCATTTTGGGTGCTTGCACTATTTTGTATATGAATGGGCTATTCCTATGCATGAGTATTATGACTATGAAATAATGATTTTGGCATTTGAGCCTAAGTATGAATTATTATGAATGGTGTTTGGCTTTTAAGCCCAATTGTACATTGAAATAATTTGGAAAATGACTATTGCTTCTTTGAAAGTATGTACATGCATATTATAAGTATTCTTGTGTGATGACGACTTAACTTGTTGTGTTGGGGGTCTTGGGGTAGTTTGGGCTACTTGCATAACATGTTTCTAATGAGTGTAGAACCCGTAAGGTTGTAATATGGCAGGGAAGGATGGTCGATCTATTTGGTCAACTATAATGGGTTAGTCACTACCCTAAGATTGATCTTTGGTTCGGGTTTTGCTCCCAAGTATGGATGAGGGTAGGTAATAACCCTAAGTGTCCTATTGAATTAGGAATGAGCATTTTGGTTGTTGGTGGAGTTATTTGGTGGGCTTGTGTACCAGTTGTGTCTATTGGGTTTCATGAATAAGTGATGCTATTACTTATAAGTTAAAGTTTTCTTGGCTTTGATATGTATGAAG
>DF366875.1:0-16158 GCA_000787875.1 Solanum virginianum
AAAGCTCACTCTTAGTAAACCTAGGTTAAAGCGGAACCAAATCCCTTATTTAGGTGCATTTTGCATATAAATATTGCATAATTTGTCCCATTCATGTTTATTTTGATATTGTGTAAATACATATATTTTTTTTGAAATGTGATTTTATCTGTTATAATTAGTTTAAACTACGTTTGACCTGATTCCTATTTTAATGGGATACGTAGGCATCGTAATGGCTCGATCATATTCTCCGTAAATTTTTTTAAAATGGAAAAAAATATATTTTAAAATGTCAAGAGATTTTTTTTTTGTATGCGTGTATATATATATATATATTCTTGTGTAAATATGTAGGCACAAAAATGGCTCGTCATATTCTCTGTAAGTTTTTCATTTGATTACTTTAGAAACAGGGATAGTTTTTTTTATGTTAAAAAAATTATATTTTTGAACACCAAAGTTTGTTGAGTTTGAAACAAGGATAAAATTTTTGAGGACTCATTTTTTGAAAAGTCCTCAAAAATTCTACCAAGATTGCACTCAAATGCTAGATTTGCAAGACACCAACTGAGTTTGTGCATATTCTAATTGTCGTATGTTATTTTCTATTCAATAGATGTCTTTTACTTTGTTTATCGTATATTTTATTTTTTTAAAAAAATATTTTTTTTTGTTTGATATTAATTTGAATAGTTTGCCTTTAGTGTGATTCAATGTTTATTTTTTTTATTGTTTTTGTTATTTTTCTTTCAATATATATATATATATATATCTTCATGAACTACACATACTTGATTCTCATCTCTATGAGATACGTAGGCAACCCTTTTTGGGTTCGGTATATCTTTTTCATTTTTCAAAAAAAGAAAAAAAGAGAACTCAAACTGTGTGCATATTTTAGGTAATATCTTTATAAACTACGCATACCTGATTCTCATTTATTTGAGATACATAGGCAACCATTTTTGACTTCGGTATTCATTTTAAGAAAAAAAAGAAAAATGTCAAAAAAATAATTTTGTGCACATATTTTTAAAAGTTATATCTTTGATTCAATTGGGGTCATTACAGTTAGAAACATAAAAATATTTAACAAAATAAAAATAATTGATTTAGAGTAAACCTATAGATTCTTTTGGTACCTCTCATATTTTTGTGATGCTTGAAAATTCTTTTGCACACATTCAAGGTAAGAATAAAACCAATTTTATAGTTTCAAGTGCATTGTGTGGTGAGCATTAGGTTAAAATTTAATTGCATCACATTATTGATCTAGAACTTGGCCTGAATATTTGTTGAGGCGAAATTCTGAGTAATATTTGGTTTGAGGAATGATCATTGACCTTCTTTGACCCGTTTGTGCCTTTTAAAGCCTACCAAATGACATTAATCCTTAGTTTTTCCCACTTTGAGCATGAAATCATTTTCTTTGGACAACAAATTTTAGCCATTACCTTTTTTAGTACTTAAATGCACGATCCCTCTCTTGGCCCATCCTTTTTAAGCGTACAAAAAAGTGCTATTTATGAGAGAAAATTCATGCTTGAAATTGCCAAAGATAAAGATGCTAAGTTTCAAAGTTCAAAAAAAAAAAGCAAAAAAAAAAAAAAAACTAACTCAATAAAAAAGTTGAAAAAAAATTTATTTCTCTACAAGGTCATTGAAATGGAACAAGAAAATATTATAAAAAAAATTCAGAATCAGAAGAAAGGAATACAAAATGAAGCATCGAGTCCTTATCAATTGTTAAGAACATGAATTTACTGTGGCGCCCAAGAAAGGATTAAGTCACTTTATCCTAGATAAATATCCTACCTATCCCTAAGCCTACATTACAAGTCAGTTACAAGTTTTACGTGATCTCATTCCAAATGTTCTCACATTAGTGGAGACTTACATGAAGTTCAAGCATATGGTATCACAATTGCATGTGTTGAACATCCTTTTGAGCGTGAGTGTATTTCACATGTTATCCTTAGATTAAATATTTTTTGCATGTGTGAGAAAGGACTTTCTTTATGGTGAGGGCACTTGACACGTGAGGATTGGTGTAATTCAAAATCTTTGTTTCAAGTAAGATGAACAAATCATGTTGATACTTAAGTAGGTTTGAGGTACCACTTGAATCTATAAGAATTATTTCTAATTCAATTTTAGTTGAAAAAAAAAAAGAGAAAAAATTATGCATTTCTAACTATTGGTATTAATTGTGGTCAAGATTTAATTGTTTTCTTTATATTCTTTAGTCTTTAAATTAAAAGAAAAAAAGAGAAGCAAGCAACATTTTCTATAATAATACATTTCAAAGAGATTTCAGATTTTTTTTCCCTTCTTCTTCCTTATTTTGATATAAGTGTGAAATGTTTATCTTACTTCATTGAATCATTTTTTTAAAAAAAAAAGAAGAAGAAATTTTTATGCATTCCTTACTGCTGATGTCATTCTGATCAAGATTTTACTATTTTCTTTACATTTTTTATTTTTGAAAAAAAAAAGAAAGAAAATAAAAAATGAAAAAAAATGAGAAAAAACAAGAATTATTTGGGTTCAGTGATGTATCTGATGCGATTTTAAAAGTGGGGTGAAATCTTGAAAAATGACAAAATGCACAAGAAAGGTGTCATCCCCAGCAAGGAAGATTGGAGATCATGTCAACACATGCAACTGGGGCAGAATTTTTGAGAAAAAATCTCAAAATTTTCATAATAATGTGAGATTCTATGATCAATAGTTCAAGATTTGTCGAGAAATCTAACTGGGATAGAAGTTTTGAGGAAGACCTAAAAAATTCTATCGAGTACTGTCAGAAAACTTGATAATCAGCTTCAAATGGTCTCCATCTTCGCCAAAAGTTCAAAATCGACTCTAAGATATCCGATATTACTGGAGGGAAGCTGTGTCGGGCTATAAACGAAAATACACCATTTTCATTTCTGGTATAGATTTCAATGGTCTCCATCTTCGCCAAAAGTTCAAAATCGACTCTAAGATATCCGATATTACTGGAGGGAAGCTGTGTCGTCCTATAAACGAAAATACACCATTTTCATATTGCATTACCACAGGTACTAGTGTTCGTTCATACTTCATTTATTAATTTTATTATCATTGTATTCATTTTACATTGTACTATTGGAGAGTTGGTAGTGTCACACTCATTTATTTTACTTTGCACTATCGGAGGTAGTAATGTTATTTGCATTTATTCATTGCATTATAGGAGGTGGTAGGGTTCTTTGTTCTCATTGCACTCATATAATTATCGAGCCGTCCACCACGTTACAGTTGGATTATTATTTTATTTTTAGTTGTCCACGAGGGTTATTTAATTTTTCATTTGCCTTCAGAGGGCCATTTTATTTTTCGGTTGCCTCCAGAGGGATGTTTTATTTTTCAGTTGCCCTCAGAGGGCCGTTTTATTTTCTAATTGCCCCTAGAGGGTCATTTCATTTTTCAGTTGCCCCCAGAGAGCCATTTCATTTCCTAGTTGCCCCAGAGGGCCATTTTATTTCCCAATTGCCCCTAGAGGGCCTTCTCATTTCCTAATTTCCCCGAGAGGGTCATTTCATTTCCTAGTTACCCCAGAGGGCCATTTCATTTCCCAATTGCCCCTAGAGGCCCATTTTATTTTACCGAGAGGGCCATTGCATATTCATTGCCGAGAGGGTCATTCATTACATTTTCATTGCTGAGAGGGTCATTGCATATTCATCGCGAGAGGGTCATTGCATATTCATCGCTGAGAGGGACGTTGCATATTTATCGTCGAGAGGGCCATTGTATATTTCATTGCCGAGAGGGCCGTTGCATATTTCATTGCCGATAGGGTCGTTGCATATTCATTGTCGAGAGGGCCATTGCATATTTCATTGCTGAGAGGGCCATCGTATATTAATTGCCGAGAGGGCCATTGCGTATTTCATTGCCGAGAGGGTCATTACATCATTCATTGCCAAGATGGCCATTCACATAGCATTCAAGGAATCATCTTCATTCGTCCTGTCAATGGACATGTATTTTTATTCTATATTGATCATTTTTCGTTTGTCTTACTGATGGACACGCATTCATATCCTACCGATCGATCATTCTTCATTCGTTCTGCCAATGGACGTGCATTCATATCCTATTACTGAATTTTATTTGTCTTGTGAAAGGATTCACACCCTGCTTCAGAAATCAAATGAAGTTGTCAACATGCATTGTAAAGAGTCACTCCTATTACTCCTATTGAAGGTCATATGTTCGGCCAAAATTGGGTTTGTCAAGTTTCTTTGTCCATGATCTCTTCCATCGATCATATCCAAAGAAAGGGACAACTGTTGACACCCAATTTTGGTCCAACACTTCTAAAAATTTAGACTTTTTGTGTTGAATTTTTAATAGTTTAAAATATATTTTTGGATGATTTTAGATTAATTTTCCTAATTATTCTTATTTTTTAGATGTTAGAATTTAAGTCATTTTGTGGTTCAATAAAATTCCCAACCCAATTTCATTTTAATTCAATTCGAATACCCATTTTTAATTCGGATCTGACCTGCTTCATTCAAATCTCAACCATTCAATCCTACGATTGAGATCAAACCATTGTTATTCCCATATATACCAAACACCCCAAACCCTAAAGAGATTTTTCCCCTCTCATTGAGATTTTTTCCCTCTCATTTTTTCTCTACTAGCCGCCCCTCCTTACTCTTCCATCTTCTTGAACTCCATTTCTCTCCACTCCTCACCATCCTCAATGATGACCTCCTCTTCTCTTCTCCTTCTCGTCCCTAAAACCTCCATTTCCACCATCCAAACTCTACCCAAATCAGTCCATGAAACAACAACCAAATAACCTCCAAAACACCACTTCAACACTGTCATTAAACAGCCACAAAAATCCACCTGAAAACACCCAAAAATGCAGCCCCAAAGCACCAAAAACACCACCACATCTCCACCAAAACAGCTCCAAAAAAGCCATCAAAAACCCATCTCCAAAACAGCCACAAAAAATCCCACGAAATCACCCAAAGTCAGCTACCAAAACAGCCCCATTTCGACCTTAGAAATCACAGAAAACACCTCTATTTTCTCCGGCGGATCAGTCCGAAACAGCCACCAAACAAACTTGAAAACAACCGGACTCCAACAAACCACCATGTGTTTGAAAATGCTAAACTCCGACGAACTCCACTAGTTTTTATTAATTTCTGGTATAGATTTCTAAATCATTTTTAATTTCTTGTTGATTTTGTTCGTTGCTAGTGTTGAATTTTATGTTTTTGCTTGAATATTTCTTGTTATGTGGATACTTTATTTAAGAATTTACTTCGTTAAATTTACACTGCTTTGGTTCTTTACTGACTTTGTTATTGTGTTTTTATGTTGATTTTGTTTAATATTTGGACAGCCTAAATGGTTTAATCTCTTACTTTCGATGATGTCATGTCTAAATTGGTATATATTTTTTATTGCTTTCTTTTTTAGTTTTTATGTTTACTGTTGCTATAAGAATTCAATTGCTTTGTTGGATAACTTCTTTTCGTTTTTCAGTGTTCCAATAACGAGCAAGATATTTTTCTTTGTTAGAACTTAGAACATTTATTTTGGATTAATGTTATATTGCTTTAATTATTTATTGTTATTTCTTTTGATGTTAATGTCATATTACCTTTATTTAGTATACCTTATCATCAGTAATATTGATTATTGTTTTGGAGTCCTTGTTGCTTGCAATATTGCTTCGGTTATTTGATAATATTTCTCATATATTTTTTAGCTAATTTTAGTGGTATTTTAGGTTTGTATACATTTTGTTATTTGCTAAATATGGCCAACGACGAATTTATCCGTCAGATTTTGAGGTCTTCTCAGTCAAAAAGATGAATTTTTTTTAGTTTATATTCATATTTTTTATATGTTAAAATTCTAATTTTCTAGTTCAAGTTTATTTTTTTTGTCATTGGCATGCTATTGGGATTATCCTATTTTATTATTGTCATCTTCATTTTTATTCTACAGACCATACTCTATTTAGTTATCTTACTTTACTTTAAGTTTAATTCATTTAATGCTAGCATTTTGGATTATTGTTGGTTGATTTAATATTGATTGTGTTTGAAAATTTACTCCAATTAGTTTTATGTTGATTTAACATTGATTGTGTTTGAAATTTTACTCCAGTTAGCTTTATGTGCTTTTGTCTTTGTCCATTACTTTTGTAAAGTTTTCTTGTTTATCATTAGTTGTCATCATTTATGTACAGAATATCATTTCAGTATTGTGTTTCTTTTGAAATATTTTATTATCACATTAGTGTTATTTTGTTGCATTTTCTTTTAACCCCATTAGTATACATTTTTGTTTTGCTAAAGTGTATTTTTTTCAATTATTTTATTTTCAACCTTAGTTTGTTGTTTATTTTGGATTGTCTTGATATTGTTGACAATTTTACCTTTTAATATTGTCTTAATTTTAAGATATTGTTGTTTCTTTCACTTTGTTGACTATTGGTTCTTTGTCATAATTGTTGTTTCTTCACTTTGTCGACTATTGGTTTCCTGTCATAATTGTTGTTTTCTTTTACTTTGTTGACTATTGCTTCTTTATTATAATTGTTATTTTTACTTTGTTGATTATTGATTCTCTATCATAATTGTTATTTTACTTTGTTGACTATTGGTTCCTTATATTTAATAACATTGGTTTATTAAAGATTCTTTATCATAATTTAATAATATTGTTTATTAGGCTTGACCGAGGAAAAATCTATCCGTCGGATTTCGAGGCCTCTCCATTTAGAAAAGACGAAAAAATTTAGTTTAAATTTAATATCCACTGCCTGTTAGAATTGGTTTATTTTAAAATTTTGAGCTATTCGTTTGCTTTGATGAATTTTGTTTTCGTTACAAGTTTTAGCTTTCTGTTGGTTTTGTGTTGTCTGCCTCTTAGTTTCTCGACTTCTATTCTACATGTGTGTTATCTTCTTCTTTAGTTGAAAAGAATACTCTCATTTGGTTTTATGTTATCATAATACATTATGATAGTGGTGTTGTAGTTTAAAGTAATTCTTTATGTCCACTGATTGTCGCTTCATTTTTGCAATTATTTTTTTAGAATAAGTGTTGTCATTTTTATCATTGGTGGGTATTTTTAACTATTAAATTGGTCAATGAAAAATTTATCTGTCGGATTTCGAGGCCTCCCCATTTAAAAAAGACATAAAAAATATAATTTAAGTTCATATTTGTCACGTGTTAAATTTAAAATTTTAGTTGTAAATTATTCAAAATTAAGTAGTTCATAATTGAATCAATCATTTTACTTAGTTAATTTTAAAGAAGCTCATTAATTGATACATTTTAATTTGTTGGGTATTTTAAATTAAATTCTCGCATTTTCTTGACCCTACATATTTTTTCTACCCTGCGTGTTTCCTTTTTTTTTTCTTACTCTAGCTTTTTCTTTTTCTCTTTTTGACTTTAACTTTTTCTTTTTCTTTTTCTGACTTTCTTCTTTTTTTAAATGAGACCCACGTAATCATTTATTATTTGTCAAAATTGACTGATGAAGAAATTATCTGGATGCTATCTTTAACTATCATTTTTACTTTTTTTATTTATTCATTATTGTGTATATAATTGACATGTGTCGAATTTAAGACGTCCCTCATGTCATTATTCATTTTATTTTTTGTGTATATCTTGTGATTATTTTATTTATGTTGTATTATTGTGTATATTTTATGTCGAATTTTAGTTTGCAGACTATTTTTTTTTTAAATAATTAATTGGTTTTCTAATTATCCTTAAAATTAGGTGGCGACTCCCAAATCAAACTATTTTTCCTAAAATCAAAAATTTTCTTTGAAAATCTTTTAATTTAATTATTTCTTACGAGTTGCCGCAACGTTTCGCCTTCGGGATGTCAGTAAACTCATCTCAAATCGGCCTCATGTAGACACTCATCATTCGATCAGTCTCATAGCGACTCTCATCATCTCATCAATCAACATCTCAATAAAAAAGGCTTAGAACAATTATTAGGGAACAATCGAATAGACAAATAGTTAGAGTTCATTTAGGAAGACTCATGGACCATCAACTACTATTAACCTATCATCATTCTCCCATTCACAATCACATTTACAATCGACATTCTCAATCAAGGCTCTAAACTCAATCTCTATCTTCTTTCATGCATGCTTTTAATAATTAACATATAGGGTTTATGCAATATTTCATGAAAAATACTTAATTCAAGAAAATAATTTTATGATGATCATCAACATACGAAAATATATGTAGCAAATATAATTTCTCAAGAAAATAATTAAGAAGCATGTATGTAGACTCAAGAACTTTCAACTCTCATCTAAAATCATAAATGGGGCATATGAGAGAACAATCTCATGCTGGTAGTTTAGCTTCACATACCTGGGGTGAAGCTTTACCAATCAACCTTCAAGAATTCTCCCTTGAATTCTTCAATCTCACGTTCCTCTTCTCTTCTCTCAAGTCCTAGTTTTTTTCAACGACTTAGAATAAGGTTTAAAACCTTTTTTATACTTTAAACGACCTATTTTGGTCATATATTAGGTCCAAGAGGGGTTTGGAAAGGTCTAGAATGCTCCTCACGAAATTTGAAAAAAGTCTGTTTCGGGATGCGGAGTTCGTGACGCGAACTGGGTTTATTTTTGGTATTTTCGCTGAAAATTCTCCTAACGAGTTTTCCAAATCCCTTAGAAATTTTTTTAAAAAAATAACTGTTGATCCGCGATAAAGGCGCATCGCGCCTCTGTCGCACACCAACATTGGTTCGCGTTTTCGCATCGAAAAATTATCTTTTAATCCGGTTGCTCTAAAATCCACTGAGACCACTTTCCCATTCAATTTTTCATGCTGATCGCACATCTGACCTCGGATTTGCCATTGGAGCATGGAAGATTTGTTATACGCACATCACTCCTCTAACGATATTTTGATAATTTTATCGGGTATTACAAAATATTGGGGTAAAAGCTGGGTTACACAAAAGAAAATTTTAAAATATTTTCAAAAATAATTTTTTTTTTAAAATTTTTGTGGGGGGGGGGGGGATTGGGATTGTAGGGAATAAGAAAAAAATATTTTAAGTTAAAATTGGAAAAATATTTATCATAATTTTTAGAAGAAAATTATTTTTCTTATATTTAAAAAAAATAATTTAAAAATATTTTTAAATATTTAAACTAAATAAATATAAAAAAATTAAAAAATATTTTTCTGAAAGTATTTTTGTTGTAACCAAAACACAAGTAACAGATTGTGACGATGACAAAGCAAGGAAAACGTGAAGACAGAGACATGGGAACTTGCATATAAATCTTTAACAACTCCCATGAAAGAAAGTCAGCAGCTAGCAAATTAAATACTTCGTACGTTTAGATTTACTTATTAAATATTTTTTATTTTTATTTATCACTCTGATAAATTAAAATTAAATTAAAAAATTTTTAGTATAGTAAACTCATTATATCAATACTTCTTTTCTTAATAAGCATATTAAGTCAAAATTTAATAAATAAGTTTGGACAAGAAAAATATATTTTTCACTAAAAAAAATTGAAGAGTGTATCAAGTTAATATGCATTAAATAATATAAAATAAGTAAAGCCTTAAAAATATACTTAAATTATCTTCTTTTTTAAATTACATACTAAACTATTAGGAGTGTGTTTTTTACATCTAAATTGTCACTCATTAGTTTAAAAAATAAGCATTCCACTTTTTTAACACTCTCTTGATGATGTATGTACTAAACTCTCTTTTTTATTAAAAAGAATTCAGATGAAACTTGGACAAAGCATTCCATCTAATAAAAATAAAATAAATTATTAGTATTATTTAAAAGTTAAAAATTAAAATATTAATATTCCTAAAAGAATATTATTTTTGAAAAATAAAATTTAACTTATTTTTATTAACCCACTCCACCACCTCCTCCAACCAACCTCCACGATCAGGTAATGTTCATTTGCTATTGCAGGTCACCAAGTAGTATGTTTTAATCATATTTAGTTATTTATATTTTTAAAAAATAAAACACAATTATTATTTTTTCTCTTTCTTCTCTACTTCTCTACGTCTCATCCTCTCTCTTCTTCTTGGACAAATAATTCAATTTTTTTTAATCGGCTTCTTCCACTACAATCTATCTCTTTTCTGCAAGCATATATATCCATTTTTTTCTCCTTCACTATGTAATTTTTTGTGTATTTTTTTCAATACATAACAATTACATTTTTATATCTACAACCAAAGCTAACTTTGTTTAGATATATTTTAATTTTGTTTATTGATTCTAGGATTTATTGGTATTCTTTTTACAAAATTAACTATTTTTTAAAGTGTTTATTTTATTTTTCTATTGTTGTATTTTTCATAAAAGACGAAAAAACTCTTGAACAACTCCCTACATCTTCCATCTCTTTCAAATCTTTTTTCATTACATATTTTATTAGAATTATTATTATTATTATTATAATTATGAATGTCAGAAATTAAATTTTTTTCGAAATAAAATAAAAGATGAACAGAATAATTTAAGAAAAACAAAAGGAATAGAAATAAAAAGAAAAGACAGGAACCGCAACATTGTCGTTTTACCGTAATTTGGATTCAAATTAAGAAAGAAAAAATCTAAAAATTAGGAAAATTTTGGATTACAATATAATTAGGATTCAAATTAACTTTAATGTTTTTCTAAATTATATTCTTTTCAAAAAGTATAAATATTACTTCAAAAAATTATGATGATTATCTTTAAAGTTATCTGATGGTATAAAAAATCTTGTACACTTGCGGTGCATATAATTTAAATTCTTATAAAATTTAAGTTTAACTAATATATATCGATAGTGTAGATATTTTTTTACATGATCAGATAATTTTATGGACAATTACTAGTAAGTGTTTAAGTATTTTAATTTTTTAAAAATTTAAAATAATTGAAAAGGAAAACAGTAAAAGTACTCTAGAAGGTAACTAGAACTCTACATGTATTGTATGACTCTCTGTTTACTAAATATGTAAAAAAATTCATAGTATCTTCATTTTATTCGAATTTTTCAATATGATTAAAAAAACCTGCAATATGGAATGCATTAACGTTTTCCTTATCAAAATGTAGAGATGGAGAAGTTTCGTGGTTATTAATCTACAATTGCTGATTTTAAAAGTAAAAAATTGTTTAAAATATTTCTTTATTATGAGGCCAAAAAAATTTTCGATCACACTTTTCAAATAACCGTAGAAAGTTTAATAAGATATCTAGATAAATATTAAAATTGCATCCAAGCCTCTGAGACAAGTTTTAAAGAGTCCAATTCTATATGATCCCAATATGTTATTAATATACTGATAGAGTAACACAAATGATTAAGCTTATCTTATATGATACTAGTATGATATCAATATACTGTCGAAATATCACAAAAGATTAATTCATAACAGTTATGTTGATGTCATGCTGATGTCGAGCAGATATCATGCTGATGTCATGAGCGAAATAAAAATAGAAAAAGTGAGATAAAATAAATAGTTTAGATAAAAAATCTATTAAAATAAATAAGTTAAATTGAGTCTAATTTAAATAAATAATTTCACAATCTATTTTACATAATTTTTTTTTAAAAAAAAAGTCTAAAAAGTATTCAACACCCACCACACTGATGGTAAGGTTCTAACTATTGTGGTTTATTGGCAAAAACTTTATAGGACCCCACTAACAAAAAAAACGAAAATTCTTATGAAGACATTTATTAGAGTGTATCAAAGTTCCCATGTCTCTGTCTTTGGTCATCTTTGCTTCGTCATCATCACAATGCTTTTATCATATGTAAAATGCAAAAATTAGCTTCTTCCCAAGTCCAAACTAACAAGTAAATGTGTACGAAGAGTATTGGAAAATAGCTAGTAATGTTATTATTTCCCCTTTTACACTAATGGATCTTCGAGTAGCTAGTAACTATTGTTATTGTTATATTTAATAGCAGTACACAAAATAGAATCTAAAGAAAATACGTATAACAATTTGAGTCCACAGAATTTATTGTGTGTTCTTAAAGAATTTAATCCCCTTACTGTATATGAGATTTGTGGATTATTCCTCCCAGAATAAAACAGATTAACAATTACAGAGTAGCGGTATCTCAAACTCCGATGATTTTCGCGAACTCAAAGAACCAGTAATAGTTTCACACAGTCTCAAATCTTTATTTTGTAAGAAAATATATGCAAAAGAAGAGAATGTTTCGTGTTTGAAAAATGCAGCAAAGGCCTCTATTTATAGGCAGTATTGGGTGCAAACTCACTTGTTCAAAATAAATTCACTTGTTACGGGCATGGCATCTGCTGGGAAAGTAGATGTTTGTTCTGGAAAAAATTTCCCCCGAAATTTTAAAAGACTATCAAAATCCGTTAATTTCATGAAAATTAATTAATTAATAATAATTTACGAATTAACTAATTAATTAATAATTTCACTGGAATTAATATTAGAAAAGGAAAATCTTGAGATTAATTAAAGAAATTGTCCAAAAAATTTACCAATCAATCACATCATTTAACGAAGCTGAGCGACGACGACGGCGATGCTAGGCCCACCCTTTACTTCATTGTTTAAGAGTTAGAAGAAGTGTTTCCTAATGTAAGGACTGCACTTTTTCTCTATTTTTACCAACAAAGGAGAAATGACTCTTCATTTCCTTTTACTTGATTACCCACATTTTCCTTATTCTTTCAACTAGGGATGTTCATGGACTGAGTTGGTTCGTATTTTTTAAATATCAAACCAAACCATTTGTATCGGGTTTTTTTAATATATAAATCAAACCAAACCAATAAAACTCAGGTTTTTCAACCTCGGGGTTTTTTGGGTTTTTTCGAGTTTCTCGAATTTTTTTGAGTTTTTTTTTTTGAATTTCTCAAATTTTTGGATTATTTTTTAAAAATTCTTGTGTTTTCGAGTTTTTTCGGATATTTTGATAAAGTATTATAAAAATATATAATTAACTTATGATTCAAATATTTCTTTAGTTCTACCAAAATACAAAAATCTAGGATGTTTTAAGAAAAATACAAAATATGATATTAGTGAAGACACAAAAATATACATGAAAAAATAATAATGAGATCGCATAAAATAAATATTACAAATAATTAAGTTATAATGAAAATAATCCTAATTTTAAAGTACTAAATCATGCTAAATAAGTCATAATAAAAATATCATTACTTTAAAGTACTAAATCATGCTACAATAAGTTGATAAGTACCTATTAATTACATGAGTAAATATTAAAGAAAAATTAAAATTAGGTTATGTATTCTAATTATCTAAATCAATGTAAAACTAAAGAAAAAATATTCATTATTATTATCACTCTTAGGAGTCATTTGGTACAAAAATGAATAATGTAGGGATTAGTTGTGCAGGGATTAGTAGTGAAGAAATTAGTTATGCAGGGATTAGTAATGCTATGATTATTTTTTATCTCATGTTTGGTTTATTGATTTTCATTTAGTTTTGTAATTGGTTTAAAATTCTATAAAAATTTTATTTCCAATTATACCCTTGAATTATTATGAGATTTTCTATTTCATGTAATTAGATCAAAGTAAATTATTATTTAATGACTTCTAACTAGTTAGAAAAATGATAATTTGTCATTATCTTTACTATCACTTGAATTATTTGAGAATAAATAATTGTAATCTTAATAAGTTCATCCCTAATAAAATGTCAATCTTTAATTTAATAAAGATAGACCATCTATATTAAAATAGAAAAGATGGTAAACAATTGTAAAATAGACAATCTATATTTACACATAAAAATTTGAAAGTTGTAAATTTAATATAGTGTTTATATCTTACGGGGTCACTAAACTTTGAGAATATATCTAACATCATCGGACTTTATATCATATCAATAAAATCACTCAACTAAAATTAGTTATAAAAATAAAATGACATGCCAAAATATTTTGTGTATTATGAAAAATACAAAACTAAAAATAAATAAAATTTAAAAATTTGACATGATAAATTTATTTATTTTTATATTATTAAAATATGAACCCGCAACTGCAAATATAAAATAGAAAATCAAGAAAACAAAAAAAATGTAAAAGAATTTGAGGGATATTTTTATCTTTGTGTTTTTAATCCATAGTATTTGTAACACCCCGTAAAATTTACTGAAATGCTCTTAGAATGTAATCGTGCGCATAATGAGTCTTCCAAAGCTCCAATGGGGAATTCGAGACCGGATTTACAATTACCTGAAAAATCGAGTGGAAAAATGGCCTCGATCCGATGTGCAATTTTGCTAACGAGTTTCATTTAATTTTGAGAAGGGTATTTTGGGTATTCTCAACCTATTTTAATACGCCAAAACGTGTTTTAACTCCTTTAATAAGTACGAAGGGTTTCGAAAACCCATATTCTCCTAATTCTAAGTACGTGAAAGTTTCTGAGAGATATAACAATAAGGGGATTGAGGATTTCCAAAGTTCGGGTCAAATTCTTGTTGAAGATTAGTACAATCTTCATCCCAGGTATGAAGGCTACCCATAACATGAGATTGTTCTCCCATGTGCCCCTATGATTGAATTAGGTTAAATAATTGAAAGTGATGGGTCTTGTTGTACAAAAATTTTGAATGTATCTTGAAAATCATTTTTTACTTTACTTATATTTTCTGAAATTGATGATCATCATAATTCGAACTACTTGTTTAAATGCTTTACCTGGAATATTGTATAAACTCTATATGTTTTACTGCCAAAGATGTCATGAATGAACCTAGGGGTTGATGTCTAGAGCCTTGAGAACGTAATTGTGCTTGATTATTGTGGTCCGAGACTTAATTTGAGTGAGTACTGATGATAATGTTGCTGGAATTGATAGAGGGTGAGACCCTTAGAGTCTTTAGGATTGAGTTCTAAAGAATGTTCATAGTTTTCTCGAGTTGAGAGATAATAAGATGAGTTGATGCCCTTGTCCAAAGGGACTAAACGATGAGAAACCTTGATGTTGATGTTTATGAGCATGTTGAGTCCTGGGAGGAGTATTGAGCACCGAAAATGAGTAAGAGTGAGTCTTACTCGCACTCATTAACTACATGGCTAGCGTAGAAAAGGATTAGACTGTGACCAACGGATGTTTCCTTAGTCCCAAAAAAGGACTTGACGTTATTATAAACCCATAAATGTATACTTTTTTACTCCGGCAAGGTACTAGGCGGATATTGCAATGACATCGCATTGTTGTACCATCATCAGCTCATAGGTGATGGGTGCAGGTCTGAGAAACTCCCAGAAAGGTCCCATGTTGTTAGTACTCTGATGTTGATATGGTAGTATAAGTCTTGACTGATGGTGATGTGATAGTGTCCTAATCCTTATCCTTAGTTGAGATTGAGTAACCGATAAGTTGATGTCATAGTATACTGTTTACATTAGCCCATTTTACATACAGTATATTCCAGTACTAACGCCCCTTTGCCGCTGCATCATTTTATGATGCAGATTCAGTAGACAGAGGACTTCAACAAGCGATTTGTTTAGGTTCAGAGCTATTTGACTTCCAGAGAGTGGTGAGTCCTCCCCTGCATTCGAAGGATAATTCTTTGTTTATTTTTATTGAGTTATTTCATTTGATTGTGGTAACCATAGCCTCTCATGGTACCTTCTTAGACAGTAGTTATAGAGACTTCATAGAAATAGAAAGATGATAGATGATGATTGGGGTCCTTTCCCCCCCTATTTCCATTTTAAACTAAGTTTCTTCATTCATCCTGCTTCATGTGATAGACATAGTTGAGAAGTCTTATTGCCCACTGATGGCTAAGGTTATTATTCTATAATATCTTCCTAATTTACTGATTGAACGAGTGTGATGGGACTAGGTGGTTCGCTTGGGGACTAGCAATAGCCTCTGAGTGCCGTTACGCCTAGGGTACCCTCCCGAGGCATGACAAACTTGTTATCAGAGTTCGAGTGTCCTAGGGAGACTATGAAGCCGTGTCTAGTAGAGTCTTGTTTATTGTTTATGGGTGTGTTGTGCACCACACTTCATAAGTAGGAGGCTATAGGACATTAGGAAGTGTTACCTTTCTTCTATGATCTGAGTTCGTGCGATA
>DF366873.1:910-18601 GCA_000787875.1 Solanum virginianum
TAGGATGTGCAGGTTATAGAAGATCTCACCTATGAAGAGGTACCTGTTACTATTCTAGATTGTCAAGTTAAGAAGCTAAGGAATAAAGGAATAGCTTCAGTAAAGTTACTTTAGAGAAACCAGCAAGCAGAAGAAATAACATGTGAGGTCGAGGATGCGATGAAATCAAAATACCCTTACACATTTAAAGCAAAAGAGGAAGTTCAACATGCAGCACTGGGACACTAATAGGTACGTGTGATTGAATATTTCATGTGTTGTAAAAAGTTTGTGTAAGTAAAGGTTTAAATTTGGTTAAGCTATCTAATTGTGCTAAGATTCGAGGATGAATGTTCCTAAGAGGGGAGGATATAACACCCCATACCTTACAATACTAGTACTATGCAAACAAAATATAATATGACTTTTCAAATTAGTGCCAATTTTTAAAAGTGCTTGAATCTCATGTTAAAGGGTGTCAAATTTGTCCAATTCTGATTATAAATAAAGTCCGAGTTAAGAGTGTAACTTTAGCCCATGTCTTAGCCTCACAAATGGACTATACTTACATCCTAAAATGAAGAATAAAAGGGCCCATGTACATCACAACCCACTTGACTAATTGGGCTAAAACTAAGTAAGGAGAAAAGGGAAAAGTGGGCAGCCAAGGCCCAACCAATTGGAACCCAATAAGGCCCAAGTGAAAGGGGAAAGAAGCTGCATCACCAACATCGTAAAGTAAGGCTAAAAAATCCTTATTATGTTGGCCAAAGTTCCCCTTTAAAAGGGTTTTAAAGCAGCTCCCATAAGTCATATCAACTTGAACAAAAAATCAGCTTGTTTGCTAGTTTTCTCTCAAATGTTTCTCGACTTTACAAGCAGCGACAAGAGAGTTTTAGGGTTTTTGAAGAAGACCTACACCTTGAGAGTAAAGGTAAGTAAGAATACTTATATTTTTAGTATGGTTTTCTTATGTAAAACAAGAGGATAAGCTGATTATACACTTGCTGAAATTGTTGGACAGCATGTGTTCTAAAAGTTGTTGTACATTTTTCTTGTTTATTTGGAAGCTTTTCTCTTTTTGGTTGGATTGATTATGAAGAGAGGTTACTGTTATTAATGTGTATTGTTTCTATAATAATGTATAAGGGATGATTCACCATTTTTACAGTCCGCGAAAGTGAGTTCTTATGTGATATTATAATTGTGCTCGTAATCGGTACTTGTGGGCTGATTGATTGAGGACTATAGTCTCACATCCTCCACCTATTTTGAGGACTATTTTTGAACTGTTTTAAGTCTGGTTGTATGTGTATATATGGTGGGTACTTTTTGGGTAAACTTGGAATAGGTTTGGAATTGTCGACATCGAAATGTAGTGAAGGGATGAAATGTTATGCCGCCCATTTGTATGTTGTGTAGAATTGTTATGTGCTATGCTTTGTGGACTATTGTAAGGCTATTATGGCACTAAAATAGTCTGAACATGATATGTAAATAAGAATGTGTATTAGAAAATACGATTAGGGGCGAAAAGATTGAAAGAATACGCTCGGGTTTATAATTATTTGTTTGCTACCCGCATGTTATTTTTTTATGAGATTAGGCTGCCAAGATGTCTATTGGCTACTAATGCTAGTTTTATCACCTACTATATTGTAGATAAATATTTGGAGGAAGGGAAGGTTATCTCGAGGTAATAACGGAGTCGTACAGCGAGGTATGTAAGGCTACTTGATTTCATATTACTTGGCATGAAATCTAGATTCTTCCTTGGCCCATAAAGGCACTTACCAACTCCGACACAAATATTATCCGTGTCTCCATTCTTTCACATGTCCATATGCTCCCATATGTTATCACCTTCAAATCTACATACACACGTGGATACCAAGTTATATAGGTTCTTGTTGCTAAATAAAGTTCACAAGTTATTTCATCTTATATGCATTTCATTATTTGTGTAACGTATTCTTTTCATCGTCCTATTATCTTGTATGATTATCTACATGTCACATGTTACATATACAGCCCTACAGCTCCAATATTATGACCACCAAAAAAATCATGTCAAAGGTAATTGAAAGGTAAAGTATATTACTTATTGATGGGTGGTAACCCAAGGGGTGGAAGAATCACCTAGCCAGGGTCGATCCTATCACGGGGGGTAGCCCAAGGGGTTAAAGGAAAACCCTAGCCAGGGCTGATCTCAATATAGATTTACCACTGATCAGCTGGTCATTTGTATTATATGCCATGCACAGATTATATAGTAAAGGTAAAGTAATAAAAAGAACATAAAGTACTTGATCCCACAGTATAACTAAAGGTGGTCTCTTATCTTACATTAGTGCATAGTTTCATTTTAGTTGTTACTCCATATATAGTATTTCCTACCTTACATATTCAGTACATTATCTTATACTGACGTCTCTTATGGGGGACCTGCATTTCATGTTGCAGGAATAGGTGCAAACGTAAAAATACCTACACTAAGCCATTTTTCACCTTCATATCATTCTAAATATTTTCCAATACTCACTTAAACACTTAGCCTACTATTTTACTCCTAAACTAAAGTCTCAAATCTATTTGTGGATTCATAAGGATTGCACTCAAGCTTCAAGTCTCCATCTTCAATCTTCATCAAGTTCATCTTTAAAGCTAAGGTATATGGGTTTCTTTCATGGATTACTTCGACCTATGATGCCCAAGCCTCCCTTTACCCTAAAATGCATGATTTAAAGATGATTTACCCATAGGACTTATTTATTATGAAAATCACTATATATTAAGTTGCGATTATGAAATTGTGACTATTTTACTATGTTTTGAGCTATGAATTTAAGATCTATTGTAAGATTTAATGAAGGATTTTGATGCATATTGCTTGAGGGTGTTACCAAGTATCTATTGAAGGTTTCATATTGAATTTTCATGGACGATTTCACTCTTGTATTGTATGGTTTTACACTTGCACTACACACCCTCTCAGTGTTTGATAAAATGTTTGGTTATGATTTCTTTGAAAATTAAAGGGCATATACATGTCTTATGAGTTGAATAACTATATAATGATGAAATGATGATGAGATGATGATTAAATGATAATAGAATAATGATGAAAGGGAATGTACGTATATGATGATGAAAAGAGTATATATATATATGATATTATCTCTATTGTGTTGGGGATGTCCAAGCCTAACTCGGGAGGTTATAGGCCTGGATAACCTTGTTGAGGGGTTAATACCTTGATCGCCTAATTCAGGGGGTGGTAGGCCTAGGTAACCTTGTTGGGGGTTTGTACCCATCAACCCGTTGGGGGGTTTGTACTCCATCAACCCGTTGGGGGGTACCATTTTTACAGTCCGCGAAAGTAGATCAACCCGTTGGGGGGTTTGTACTCCATCAACCCGTTGGGGGGTTTGTACTCCATCAACCTCTTTATGGGGTTTCTACTCCATCAACCTCATGAAGGAGTTTGTACCTTATATGTGTATCCAAGGGGGTGGTAGGCCTTGGCTTGCACTATAATAGTCACTCTTTATACTCGTATTATATTCTATATAAGTATGATTTTACTTCAAGCATCATTCATACATGTCATATTGCCAGTATGCTATCTATTACCTATGATTATACATTTTATCTATGATACCTATCATTTATTGCATTGCATCATATATAGTTAGTACACTCAAATATACTAACACATACTCTATGCCTACATGATGTCACCATGTAGGAATCGGTGCACTTTTTGATCATCCTCCTCCTCCTCCATGTGGCTAGTTCGATTGTTTAGGCTTGTTAGTGAGTCCTTCATTTCAAGGACATTGCTTATAAACTCTCGATATGTATTAAGACTATCTTCATTTTTTATGTATTGACTATGAGGGTGAGCCGGTTGCTTGTCTTGACCCCCTTTCTTATCTATGTAGTAGAGGTGTTGTTGGACATGATATGTATCTAAGTTATGAGTCTTGACTCTCTAGTTTCTTGATGTCATGGTGTAAAGGTACCCTTAGTCCCAATTCCCTTGCTTATACTTATTTCTCAATCTCATTTTAATTGTTTCTGCATCCAAGCATATGTAATGATAAGCTAGCAGGCTTGTTTGGGATCCCTTTAGGTTCCCCATTCGCCGATCACATCTAGGCTTTAGGCTTAGGTCGTGATAAAGATAGTATCAGAGCACTAGGTTGTAAGATCCTCAAAGTCCAACACACCCATTAATTAGTATCCTATTCATGATTGTATTGTGCAACACAATTATGAGAAGGAGGCTATGAGATATTTTAGGAATTATTTTCCTTGTTCATGTTCTAAGTCATACTATAGAGTTGGAGTAAGCTTTCTCCCTTAATGCTTATTCTTTAATATGCTAGATCATGCCTAACATGAGAGGGAGATGAGTCCACACCCCTGAGGAGCAACTGGCCAATGGAGAGCCTAGGGATGCTCTCACCTTGCTTGCACAAGTGTTGGCTAATAAAGCCAATCAATGGGAAGAAGCCCCTCTTGCTTCTACACTAGCCTATCGTGTGAGAGACTTCATGAGAATAAATCTCCCGAAATTCCATGGATCAAAGGTGAGTGAGGATCCTTAAGAATTTATTGATGAGTTTTACAAAATTTTGTCTATTGTGAGTGTGAGGACGGAGGTTAAGGCAGAGTTGGTGGCTTACCAACTTAAAGCGGTAGGATAAATATGGTACAACCAATGGAAGGAGGAAAAAGGGATCAACAATGTGGTGCTTTGGGAGGAGATCAAGGGGGCCTTTCTTAATCGGTTCTTCCCCCTTGAACTTAAGGAAGCTAAGTTGGTGGAATTTTTAAATTTGAGGCAAGGGTCCATGAGTGTGAGGGAGTATGCCCTCAAGTTCACCCAACTTTCAAAGTTTGCTCCTCACTTGATTGCCGACCTAAGGTCGAGAATGAAAAAATTTGTTATGGGTACCTTTGACTTGGTTAGTGAAGAATGTTGGTTTGCCATGTTAATTAGTGACATTGACTTATCTTGTTTAATGACCTATTCAGAATAAATGGAAGAGGAGAAAATGAGGAAGAGAAGGGGTCATGAGGCCAAAAAGGCGTGTTTCGAGGGTAAGTTCCAAAAGTGTGGTTGAATCCAGCGAGGCCAAGGGTCTTCTCATGCATTTCCAAGAAGGGTTGAAAATGTTTTTTCGAGGGCCTAAGGTGGTAAGGGTATGACCCCTATTGATATGTGTCTGAAGTGTGGTAAGGGTCATGGTGGCCCATGCTTGAGGGATACTGGTGTTTGCTATGGTTGTGGAGAAATGGGAAATAAGGCAATAAGATTCATCCTCAAGGTGCTAATGTGTTCACTTTGGAGAAAGGTAGCTGACAAGATGGTGTCCCAAGGCACAACCAGTTTTATTCTTTGCACACGAGGCAAGTGGTTGATGAAGTCCCAAATGTTATTACAGGTATATTGAAAATCTTTGACTTTGATGTATATGCATTGATTGACCCAGGTGCCACTCTTTGTTTTTTTACTCCCCTTGTCGCTAAAAAGTTCCATGTTGACCCTGAGTTGTAGCATGATTCATATGAATGGTCTCCTTTTATTGGTGCATCTATTATTGCTAGAAAAGTCTGTAAAAGTTGTCCTATTTACATCTTGCATAAAGTGTTGCCTTGTGATCTTGTTGATTTGGACATCATTGACTTTGATGTGATTCTTGGGATGGATTGGTTCCATGCCTACTATGCTTGTATTGATTATAGAACTCATAGAGTCAAATTTTAATTTTCAAATGAACCTGCCCTTGAGTGGGAGAGTCAAGATATAGTGGTCAAAGGTAGATTTATCTCTTGCATTAAAGCCCATAAGTTGATTTTTTAGGGGTGTCTTTACCATCTTGTGAGGGTTTGGGATGTGGAGTCCCAAGTCCCTCCCATAGAGTCAGTTTTGGTTGTTAATAAGTTCCTTGATATCTTTCCAAATGACCTTCCAAGTGTTCCTTTCTAAAGAGAAATAGATTTTGGTATAGATCTTCTTTCTGATACTCAACCCACTTCTATTTCCCCTTACCATATGGTGCCGACGGAGTTAAAGGAGTTGAAGGAACAATTGAGTGACTTATTGGAGAAGGGATTTATTAGGCCTAGCCAATCAGCTTGAGGTGCACCGGTGTTGTTTTTGAAAAAGAAGGATAGGTTCCTTAGGATGTGTATTGACTATCATCAACTTAATAGGGTCACCTTCAAGAATAGGTATTCTCTTCCAAGGATTGATAATTTGTTTGACCAATTGCAAGGGACTGGCCATTTCTCTAAGAGTGATCTTCGATCCTTGTTTGACCAATTGCAAGGGGCTAGCTTCTTCTCTAAGATTAACCTTCGGTCTGAGTATCATCAAGTGAAGATGACGGAGTGTGATATTCCCAAGATGGCCTTCTGGACTAGATATGGGCATTATGAGTTTGTTGTGATGTCTTTTGGGATGAGTAATGCACCGACCATCTTCATGGACCTTATGAATAGGGTCTTCAAACCCTACCTTGATTCATTTGTTGTGGTATTCATTGATGATATTTTGATCTATTCTCGTGGTAAGGAAGAGCATAGGGCATATTTGAGGGTTGTGTTGCAAAGATTGAGAGAGGAGAGACTGTATGCTAAATATGAAAAAAGTGAATTTTGGGTTGAAGGAGGTTACCTTCCTAGGACATATTGTGTCGAGGATTGCATTAAAGTGGATCCTAACAAGACCAATGTGATTAAAAATTGGCCTAGACTATTGACCTCGTCGAACATTAGGAGTTTCTTGGGCTTAGCAGGGTATTATCAGAGATTTATGAATGGGTTCTCTTCTATTGCTTCCCCTATGACGAAGTTGTCTCAAAAGAAGGCCAAGTTTTTGTGGACCGATGAGTTCGAGAGGAGCTTCCAAACCTTGAAAGATAAACTTATGTCTGCTCTTATATTGCTAATACCGGATGGGCTAGAGGGATTTGGTATATATTATGATGCTTGTAAAGTTGGGTTGGGTTGTGTTCTAACGCAAAATGGTAGGGTCATAGCCTATGCTTCTAGGCAACTCAAGTGCATGAGTCGAACTACCCAACCGATGATCTTGAATTATGTGCCGTGGTATTTATATTAAAGATTTGGCATCATTACTTGTATAGGGTACATGTTGATGTGTTCACCAATCAGAAGATCCTCCAATATGTCTTCACTAAAAAAGAACTAAACTTGAGGCAAAGAAGATGGTTATAACTTCTTAAGAACTATGATATGATTGTGCATTATCATCCGGGTAAGGCTAATATAGTGGCAGATGTTTTGAGTATAGTGTCTATGGGTAACCTAACGCATGTTGATGGTGGTGATAGGGAGGTGCCTAGGGAGGTCCATCATTTGGCTAGATTGGGATTTAGGGTGGAGGAAGTGGATAATGGTATTGTTGTTGTTGTTGATGGTTCTAAATCCTTATTAGTGGAAGAGGTGAAGGCTAAACAAGATCTTGACCCCTCCTTGTATGAATTGAAGGCCTTGGTGAAAGAGGGCAAAGTAGAGGTTTTCTCCCAAAGGGGAGATGGTGCTCTTAAATACCAAGGTAGGTTGTGTTTGCCTTATATTGATGGCTTGATAGATAATATCCTTGATAAGGCCCATAATTCATCTTATTCTATTCACCCCGGTTCTACTAAAACGTATAGAGATTTGAGGGAAGTGTATTGGTGAGGAGCATGAAGTGGGATATTGCCAAATTCATTTTTGGTTGTCATAGTTGTCAACAAGTCAAAGCCGAACATCAAAGGGTAGGTGGCCTAACCCAAGGCATAGAGATTCCTATTTGCAAGTGGGAGGTGATTAATATGGATTTTGTGGTTAGGTTGACCAAGACAAGAAAATATTTTGATTCCATTTGGGTTGTGATTAGTAGGATGATGAAATCGGCTCACTTTTTACCTGTTAGGATCATATATGGGGCTGAAGGGTATGCAAGGTTGTACATCCATGACTTTATCAGCTTTCATGGGGTTCCTTTATCCATCATATTAGATCATGGAGCTCAATTTACTTCACATTGTATGAGGTCCTTCCAAAGGGGTCTTTGTACTAGAGTTAAGCTTTCTATGTCCTTCCACCCTCAAATGGATGGCCAAGCCAAAAGGATAATCCAAACCCTTGAGATATGCTTATATCTTGTGTATTGGATCTTAAGAATAGTTAGGATGATCATCTCTCATTGATTGAGTTGGCTTACAACAATAGCTATCATTCTAGCATCGGTATGACTCCTTTTGATGATCTTTATGGTTGACAATGTAGATCACTGTTGGGGTGGTTTGAAGTAGGTGAGGTGTCTATGTTGGGACCATATCATGTTATGGAGGCTCTTGAGAAGGTTAGGATGATTAGAGAAAGGTTGAAGAAGGCCCAAAGTCGCCAAAAGTCCTATGCCAATGTGAGGAGGAGGGTTCTTGAATTCAAAGTGGGTGATTGGGTTTATTTGAGGGTATCACCCACGAAGGGGGTGGTCTATTTTTCTAAGAAGGAAAACTTAAGCCCTTGATATGTGGGCCTTTATAGGATGATGAGAAGGATCAATAAGGTGGTCTATGAGTTGGATTTGCATAGAGAAATGGAATAGGTTAATCCAATCTTTCATGTGTCTATGTTGAGGAAGTGTGTGGGAAATCCAAATGATATTGTGCCTCTTGATATTGTGGGGGTAGTTGAAGACAACTTGATTTATGAAGAGGTTCTGGTTCAGATTTTTGATAGGCAAGTGAAGAGATTGAGGAACAAGGATGTGGCTTCTGTTAAGGTCATTTAGAGGAATCAACAAGTTGAAAGTGCTACATTGGAGGCCAAAGTGGACATGCAAAAGTGATATTCTTATCTTTTCCACTCCACTCAATACTAAGGTATTACTCTAAGCCCTCTATGTGATTTCAAGCCTAAGTTCAGCCCATGACATATGCATACCTTCATGTTTAATTCGACAAGTTCATGATGATTTTACTCTTATTTTGAGATTTTTGAAATGAAATTTAAGTGCACGTTGTATCCTCAGGTGGGATGAAATTTTTCATGTTTACATCTATCGTATACGTCTCTTTAACATTCAAGGATGAATGTTCCCAAGGAGGAGATATTGTAACAACCCCAAAATATGCCTCAAAAGTGCCTGGAATCATAATTTCCATATCTCTCAAAATCAGTGCACGATATTGAAAATATGACTTCATATCCTTGTTCAGGGGGTCAAATTGAGTGGCAAATAGGTATAACCCCGATTTAAGAGCAATCGATTAGCATTTTTGATTTTCCAAAAATGCAAATTCCAGTGAGGTTTCCGTGCCCCTGGCGCGACGCGCCAAAGCCGCACCTCAGTGTATTTATTTTTTCCTAGTTTTGAGTTTGGTCCAAGACTTTTAAGTCTTGGGCCTAAGTGTTCCCAAATGTAAAAATACCTACACTTATCCATTTTTTACCCTTATATCATTCTAAACATTTTCTCTCAAGCTTCAAGTCTCCATCTCCAATCTTCATCGAGTTTATCTCCAAAGCTAAGATATGTGGGTTTCTTTCATATGTTCCTTTCACCCATGATGCACAAGCTTTCTTTTCCTAAAAAACTGTATGATTTAAAGTGGATTTACTAATGGGTCTTACTTATTATGAAATTCACTGCATACTATTTTGGGGTTTATGAAATTGTGACTGTTTTACTATGTTTTGAGCTATGATCTAAGAAATAATGTGAGATTTGATGAAGGGTTTTGATGTATATTACTTGAGGGTGTTACCAAGTATCTATTGATGGTTTTACATTGAATTTTCTAGCATATTAACACTCTTGAATTGCGTAGTTTTGCACTAGCACTACACACCCTCTAAGTGTTTGATAAAATATCCCGTTATGGTTTCTTGAGGAATTGAAGGTTCTATACATATCTTATGAGTTGAATGACTATATGTTGATGAAATGATGAAGAAATTATGATGAAAGGGAATATATGTATATGATGATAAAAGGAGTGTGTGTGTGTGTGTGTGTATATATATGTATGTATATATATATATATATATATATATGACATTATATCTGTATCGTTGGGGATGACCAATCCTAATTGGGGGGTTTATACTATATCAATCTCATGAAAGGGTTTGTACCTCACGCGCCTCTCCAAGGAGGTGGTAGGCCTTGTATTTCCCTAAGAATAGTCACTCCTTACACTTATTATATGATCCATATAAGCATGATTTACTACGAGCATCTTCTGTGCATGCCATACTGCTATATATACTCATTCCCTATGATTATGCCTTTCGATTATGATACCATCACTTGTTGCATTGCATCCTATATACTTAGTACACTCTAACATACTAATGCATACTCTATGCCTACATGATATCACCATGTAAAAACCAGTACACATCTTGATCGTCATCCTCCTCCATATGGCTAGTACGATTATCTCTCAAGTTTGTTGGTAAGTCCTCCATTCCAGGGACATTGCTTATAATCTCTTGCTATGTACTATGACTGTCTTACCTTTATTTTCGTATTGACTATGAGGGTGAACCGGTTGTTTGTCGTGGCCCCCACTTTTATCTTTGTAGCAGATGCATTGTTGGATATGTTATGTAGCTATGCTATGAGCCTTGACTCTCTTATTTCTTGATGTTATGATATGGAAGTTTACCCTTAGACCAATTTTCTTATTGATACTTGTCTCTCATTGCTATTTAATTGCTTTCGCGACCAAGGATGTGTAATGGTATGTCATGAGGCTTGTTTGTGGTTCCTTTGGATCCCCTATTCACTGGTCACGTTTAGGCCCTAGGTCTAGGTTGTGATTTCCATTCATTGCTAGCATGTTTGGAATGTGTCCTAAATTGTTAGGTGACCCATTTTTGATGTCCACTCCTATTGGTAAGTCTATTATTAGTTGAAAATTCTGTAGGGGTTTCCCCCATGTCGATATTGCATAAAGTTTTGCCTTGTATTTTTTGGAACTTGACATGGAAGATTTTGACATTATTCTGGGATGGGTTGGTTACATGCATATCATGTATCCATCAATCATAGAACTCGTAAGGTTAGGTTCAAACTTTCTATTGAACCCATCCTTGATTGGGAAGGTCATGATTTGGTGGTTAAGGGTATGTTTATCTCTTGTCTTAAGACTCTGAAAATGATTTCTAAGGGTTACATGTATCATCTTGTGAGGGTTAGAGATGATAAGTCCCAAGTTCCTCCTACCGAGTTAATTCTGGTGGTCAGCAAGTTTATTTGATGTTTTTCTCGATGAGCTCCCTAGTGTCCCTCTCAAAAGGGAGATGGATTTTGTCATAGTAATCCTCCTTGATACTCAATCCAATTCCATTTCTCCTTACTGAATGACCCAGGTGGAATTGAAAGAGTTAAAGGACCAATTGAAGGACTTATTGGAGAAGAGTTTTATTAGACCTAGAAAGCCACCATAAGGTGCACTGATGTTGTTTGTGAGGACGACGGATGGCTCATGTAGAATGTGCATGGACTATTGGCAACTGAACAAGGTCACCACAAAGAATAAGTAATCCCTACCAAGGATAAATGACCTATTTGACCAATTACAAAGGTCTAGTCATTTTTCCTATGACTGATCTTCGGTCCAGATACCATCAAATGAGGGTAAGGAATATGATACCCCTAAGATGAGCTTCTAAACAAAGTATGTTCATTTTAAATTCATGGTAATATTTTTGGCCTAACTAATGCTCTAGCAGTATTTATGGATTTCATGAATAGGGTCTTTAAACTCTACCTTGATATTTTTGCTATGGTATTGATTGATGACATCTTGATTAATTCTCGAAGTAAAGAAGAACATATGATGTGTTAAAAACCTCTAATGTATAATTTTTACCTTCATGATCTAACCCTGTGGGGACCAGAGCTCCGATCCATCCACCTCCTCGTGACAGTATGATCTATTGAAGACTTGCTTGATGTGAGTCCTCCATTCTAAGGACAGTACCTATTTTCCATGTTGATTATGTTAAGACATTATTATCTTGTTGCTGTACTTTTAAGGGTGAGCCCATGATATGTCTAAGTCCCTGTTCTACTCATGCTTAGAGGTATTGTTGGATGATGGTTATGTATGATTTTATATGATGCCTATGCATCTATGAAGATTTCCCTTTAGACCCTACTCCTTGTATGTTGTTATTTGATATTGGTGGCAAGTGGAGTCCTTACTCCCCGTAGAATGTGTTACATGATCCCTTCCTTTAGTTTATTTGTTGTGATAGAATGATCGAAACATCTTACCCTTTTTTCTATTGCTTGCGTCCTAGGTCCCGAATTCCCTTAATTTGATTAAATGATATTTGAATTTTGTTTTAGAACCACGAATGTGCTTAGGTATGTTATGAGACTTGTTTGGGGTACCTTCGGGTTCCTCATTCATCATGTCGCACCTATGCCTTAGGCTTGAGTCATGACAGAGGTCCCCATGGGTCCCTCTTACTTTACGTAGCCTTAGCTTGATGAGGGGTATATCTAAAAGGTTGTGCAATAGTCTTGATTTCACCTTTCATTGCATACATTACAATATAATTGATATCATAGTTCCACTATATTTGAGTGAGATATTATACTTTGACTAGTATTTACTCATTTCTATAATGTATATGATTATTAAATTTTATTGGCAGCATCTTGCCAGACTGGTTTTCATGGTTAAGGTGGAAGAGTTCCTAGTTTATTGCACGGTTATCCAATTCTTTATTCCTAGTCAGTTATCCAATTATTTAGTCCTAGTAGGTTAAACCTACTAGGTACATTTCTGTGTACTCACCCCTACCATGTTAGCCATTTATGGATCCTAACTAGGGTTATATACATGGTGGTTGATCAATTCTAGCAGAGCTTTTATCTCAATTTTAGTGGTGAGGAACAACTTCCAAGATTACTACTGTTACTATTTAGATTTGCAATTATTTTTCTATTTTGTACTGAGATAGTGTTGTGTTTAAATCTCAAGCTATACTAGATGCTCTCTGTGCTCATGATACCAGGTTTTAGGATTTGACTAAGTATTGTGGTGGTCTATTTTAGCTTTTCTTTCTAATATTGGATATCATATTTAGGTTGGGGCTTAATTAGTCGTAATCCATTTTTAGGTAATGACATTGAGCCTTGAATTAGTTTAGTTGTGACTAATTAAACTTCATGTCAAGGAGACGTTAAATTGATTTTTGATAATTCCATTCAGTCCATAATGTCGAATTTAGTAGGGTTACTTATACACTTTGTGTTTATGAGGTTTCAAACGAATATTGAGAGTCAAAATAGAGACCTTATGTTTGAAATTGTGCTGGTCGGGTGCTCCACATTTGCAACGTGTTCTCCTTCTGTCCTTAACAATTGTAGATAGTGGCCCATATTCATGATATATAACTTCCTTATTGTTCTTTGTGTTTGCGGACTTTATCCTGCTATTGCGATGTGCAATTTTCTGGTGCTTCTCGATCACGGAGGTAAGAGGCCTATGGCGACAATGTGTAATTTCAACCTGAGCAATGTCATCTTTCAAAAATATCCTTTTTTTTAAATTCGACCATTTTCAAACATTTGAAGCTTTGGGAAGGTGATTTTTAAAATTATGTTTTATGGATATTCATTTGGGTAAGATTCTTTATCAATTTTAAATTATTTTCTACCAATTTCATCTCTAAACAAATTTCAAAATTATGATATCAATGTGAGTTTTTTAGTTTTTTCCGAACTATATTATTAGTAGTTTCATGATTTTGAATCCTTTTATTGCTCAATTATAATATATTTTCAACCATAAAGTCCTTTAGATGTATCGAACTATTTTGAAGTAAAGTTTCAATTTTACCTTTGTCAACTTTTAGGTGATTTTTGGACTATTTTGACCTCAAATTTTTAACTCTACAATATGAGTATCGTTGATCTCTTTTTGATGAATTCTTTCTATTCTTGATATTCGGGGACAATATCAAAGTCAATATTTGAGGTTAAGGCTTCAATAGAGTATTCAGTTTGGAGTTTTGCCCTTCAATATAGGTTTGGCTATTCTGATGTAATGACTTTAAAAGTTATTTTTAGAAATCTTTAAAAAATTACTATTTACTTCTCTCATTACTAGCTCTGAGTTATATAGACTTAAGTTCAAAAAGCAGATTTTCACATTATTCGGTGTTACAAGTCTCTAAGTAGATTTTTCTTTATTCTATCTACTCCTAAATATAGAAATCGATCTAGGAGTATCGTCATTTTTGGATTTGAGGTTGTTTTGTAGATTTGAGATTCTAAATTAGAAGTTTGACTTAGAATAGTATTAGATTTGACTTTGCTCAACATATTGCGTTCGGATGATCAAACTGGATTTCTGATGATTTTGTTAAATTTAAGAGGAGATTTTTTAGGTCTAAGAAAGGTTTCTCATATTTTAGGTGTGTCTGGATGGCCTTTCTATCTTTTGAGCATTAAAATTAGTTTAGCTATGACTTATTGAATTTGGGTTAAGAAGATCTCTAATTTGGTTTTTGATGATACCATTGAGTCCGAAATACCTAATTTAGTTGGGTAGTATATATAGATTATGCATATGGGATCTCAAAAGAACGATGTAGGTCCAATAAGAGACATGGGGATTTTCTCCTTCTCTTGTCTTGGTGCAATTAACTGTTCATAGAAATCCCGATCCCTTTGTACATATTCATGATATGTCTCTCTCATGCTTTTTTACAGTTGTTATTATATTTCCGTGATCGTGATAACCTACCTTCTTATTCTTCGCTATTATGGTCCCTCTTTCGCGGTCGATATGCATTACTTCCCTACACTCTATAAACGTGGTAGATGATGATCCAAAATCACAAAAGTTATTTTTTTTACCTAAACACTTTTTAGTCAAGGTTTCAGCCATTTTCATACTTTTTGAACCCTTGTAGCTTAAAAAGGTGACTTTTGAGAAGTGTTTTTGAAGGATTTCAATTGTGTAAGTATTTTTCACCCAAACCTATATTTTTCTTCAATTTTGATTTCTAATTTTGTAATGACCTTCTTGGTCATTTTCGAGCTTATCCGTGAAAATTACTGTTTTGTTCTTTCATAAGTTGTTTTGGACCTACTCTGAACTATATGTATTATTGGAACATAAATTCTAAGTTTTAAAAGTTTAAGATATAAGTTTTGTCATTCTTCGAAGCTTAAGTCATTGAAAAAGTGAGTTCTTGTACCATTTTGAGTTTCAGGCATTGGGTTAGAAATCTGTCGATTCCATCAGCTCTGAAATATTGAATCTAGTCTAGGAGAAGTTATAGAATTGAATTCGGAGTCAAAATGATATGTTTAGAACTAAAGTTTCATTTTAGTTATTTTCGGAGCCAAAGTTTGACTTTGGGCAACATTTGGAATCGAAAGCTCGGATCAGAATTTTGATCGTTCCATTAGTTCCGAATGGTAAAACTAATGCCAGGAATGGTCTCTTCATAATTTTTGGAGTTAATGAGGATAATTTTGGTATTTTGATTTTTAAACTAGTTTATTTGACTTGTATTGGTAATTGTGTTGAGGGTGTGGTAGCCCAAAATTGGATCATGGCTAAAGAAGGATAAATCAAAGTGAAAACAATCACAACATATCAAAAGAAATTCCAAAACCTAGAGTCATGAGTACAAGAACGTCTATATAGTGAGAAGAGCAAATATAAATATCTCAAAAGAAAATACAAGGTTGTCTCACAATATCCGATACAATTTCTGAAATAGAAAGTAATAAAAGAAATCTCAAAGTTCCATGGCGACTTGAAGTTTGAGCCTCACCACTAAGAACTGGATAGATGGATTATAACTCAGATAGAATTAATCAACTATTTTGCGTGGGTCCCTGTGCTCAATCTATAGGGAGAAAACAAAGTAAGGGTGAGTACACCAAGATGTACCCAGTAGGTTCAACCGACTGGGCAAGAGAAATCTAACAAGTATACAATAACAAAGAATTTGACCCCTGCATCCAAAATGGTTCGTGCACAATTAAAACATATATGATAGTAAGATGAGATATCCATAATAACCTATGGTACAATACAATGAGAGTTGTGAATAAGATGCATGGAATTCATTAGGACATATACCATGTGTCTCACAATCTTGCCACTGGCCTGTGGTCAAGGAATATCACAATGTTCCAACCATGCCACCTACCCGTGGTCAAGGGGTATCAAAATATCTTAATCTTGCCACCTGCCCATGGTCAAGGAGTTTAGAAAGTGGTATTTATTACCCTTGCCTCCATCCTGGGTGGGGTTTGAAATGTGATATACATGTATATTACCTTTGCCTCCTGCCCATTTCAAGGGGTTTGAGAAATGGTATAAGTATTACCCTTGCCTCCTGCCTGGGTCAAGGAGTTTTAGAAGTGGTAAATATGTTACTCTTGCCTCCTACCTAGATCAAGGGGTGGTACAGTATAGTGTGGAGTGAATGTATGTCAATGATATAATTCAAAACATGAGTTAACATCATGATAAGAATACTAGTAAGTAAACACCATAAAATCATGAAATATAATAACAGGTGCAACAAATGATAATACAAAACTATCCTTAAGCCTCAACTCCTCATATTCATACCGATAGTCTAGTATACCAACAATATCGGACCTCATTTATCCTAATTTATTCATAGATCCCAAAGTACCTCAAGGCATTGAAGGCACTATATAGGGCATCTCTAATATGATAATGTCTCAAGTATCATGATAGCTCAAGTGGTAAAGATGTAATATGGAATAAATGCATGCCAATAATACACATCAAGATATTTACAATGACAACATGATAAGAGTAATAATATATATAAGCCTCGTATAATCATGGAACGTAATAACAAGTGCCTCAACTAGTACCCTAAACCATCACCAAGTCTTAGCTCATGATAATTATATCAGTCGTCAAGGGTGCCAACAATACCGGACCTTACGCGTCCCACAAAATACATAATGATCCCCAGACATATCTTAAAGAACTCAAATGAGTCCCATGTGATATATTATGATTCAATTGACCAGGTTTAAGATTTTTTTATTTGAGAAGGAGCCAATAACTATATTGGACAGACAGGTTCGGAGGCTAAGGTCCAAGGATATACCTTTAGTGAAGGTTTAGTGGCGAAACCGTCCTATTGAGGAGCCTACTTGGCAGTTGGAGTTAGATATGTGGGACAGATAACCCAGCCTTTTTGAGACATTAGGTACTTCTTTTCCTTTATGTTTGAAGATGAATATTATTTTTAATGGTGAATGCTGTAATGACCTTGTTGATTATTTTTTAACTATTCATGTAAATTACTATTTTATCCTTTCTTAAGTTGTTTTGAACCTATTTTGAACTATTTGTATTGTTGAAATTGAAATTCTATGTTTTAAAAGTTAAAAATATGAGTTCTAGCATTTTGGTAGCTTAAATTGTTGAAAAAGTAAGTTTTTGTACCATTTTGAGTTTCATATGTTGGATTAGAAATCCATTGATTCCATGCTCTGAAATATCGAATCTAGTCTAGTAGAATTACATAACTGATTTCAATGTTATAATGAAGATTTTATACCCAAAGTTGCAATTTTAGTTATTTCTAGAGCCAAAATTTGACTTTTGTCAAATTTGGTGTGTGGAAGCTTGGATTGGAATTCCGATG
>DF366872.1:0-14508 GCA_000787875.1 Solanum virginianum
GAGAACTTGATGAATCGTAGAATTTTCCCTATGGCCTGAAGGTAGGAGAATGAGCTACTATGTATTATATCTTACTAGGCTGATTGATTTTCTATGCAGGTTGTAATGGCAGAGGTAGGTTGGAATGAAAGGAGTTTGTGTATTCTATTGGAATTACCTTGTTTAGTTGTTTACTTGCGAGGTACCGTGTGACTTTTGGTACTCACCCCTTATTTCTACACTCGTGTAGGTTCTGAGCCCGAACAGTGAGTAGTGTTTTCCTTAATTATCCGAGGCTTCCCTGGAGATTTAGAGAGGTAGCTGTTGTCATCTGGCTGACTCTCTGGTTCCTATTTATGTAGTGCTTTGTTTTATTATAGAAGAAAGACACTTTAGACTCGTACTTTCTCTGTTTTTCTATATCGCTAGAAGCTTGTACACGTGACAACCTGGTTTTGGGGATTTTTAATTAAGTTGACTTATTATACGCAATTCAAACTTTCGTTCTTATTACAATCTCAAATTCTTAATGCTATAGTTGGGTTGTAGGCTGACTTGTCTTGGTGGGATAAGACAAGTGCCATCACGCCTGAAATTTTGGGTCGTGACAAATTCTTATATAAATGAATTTATAGGACCACCAAAGTTGAGAGTTTGCAGGTAAAAAGAGGAGATTAGATTGTAAGAGTTGTGGGAAGTAGTTATGTACGCCATAAGAATAGAAAATATAGAGAGATTTTCATAGACACAGGAAAGAGCTAAGAGTGATATCATTGAAAAGAGTCTGAGTGGCTAGTCGTATATATATGCAACTATCAGCATAACAGAAGAGTTTAAGATATTCTTGTGGATATTGATTCCCTGACTGTGTGGAGATATGTGCTTATAGCCTAATACAAAGAATTGATTCATTAACTTAGAGAGACGACCATCGATTTAAGGGGGATATGACATGAGAAACCGAAGTAGATCTTGAGTTTTCGATTGTGATGGGTTGATCAAGATGAGATACCAATTCTTTTTCCATCTCATATACTCTTTACACTTCAGTTGAGATGATACTCTATTCCTGTCTAGTGTATGACTGTCATGCCTACGACCTAGTCTCATGCACATCATGTTGATTCTCGTTCACATTGAGTTTCGAGGATAAGCAATGACTTTATTCAATGATTCTGATCTTAACCAATGGACCCAAGAGTTTTTAGTCCTATGTTGAATGAGATATGACCTGAGTTTTACACTACGTATAGTTCTGTGAACTCAAAGTGAGTCTTGATAGATGAGGGAGATTGTACTTCATTTCGAATGTCCTCAGATAAGATTTTTTTAATTGATTCCTGCAATGATTTTGCATTCCAATCCTTTTGAGTGATCCTGCTTTCCAGTCTTGATAGAAATGTTGATGATAGTAGACGAGTTCTAGGTGATGGGAGAGAATGAGTGCTCCTGAATTGTGATAATGGAGTTGAGTTTGTATCTTTGAGTTGATGTTCCTTTTGAGCCTTTATGTACTTGAGTATGCAAGTCCTTAATAGTATTCGTTCCTAATAATGATGTTGTAGATAAAGTTTAAATTCAAGATATTGAGCTCGAAGTCTATTCTTGAGAATGAGTATTCGAGTATCTGAGTATTTGAGTTCTTGATGGTATTTATGCTGATTTTTCATGGAGAGGTAGTAGTTTGAGGTTTCGCCAAAGGGGGAGATGATGAATTCCTCTAGGTCCAAATAGTGATTGCTGAGAAGAGCCTTGATGTTATTCGTGCCTTGATGTCTACCTTCACTCATCATTCAAGGACGAATGATCCCAAGGGGGAGATAATGTAACACCCTAATTTTTTTTTAGATAAGATTGAATCATCTTTCATATGATATAGGATTTTAATTGATAATTTTTAATTGAGCATAGATGTTAAAGTCAATTTCTTAGTGTGGGAATAGAATTGGAGATGATATAAAGTCGTAGTTCTAAGGTAAGATTTTATAAAAGTTAGATAGACCAATGACTTTTAGGTTGTATATACATGCTAGGATCAATACCTAAGTATTTAAAGTATACTAGATGTTATTTAGAGTCATAAGAGATCTTTTACATCAAGCTAAGTTCAAAGAATTTCTACTGACTAAGTTTTCATATGAGTTGATAGAAGGGTCAACTTCAAATGACCATATCCCTAAAATATAATGAGTTAGGTGATCCATAATATATCGAATTGAAGATCTTTGAATTATCTTTTCAATGCATCCAATTTCGCCTTAATTGTTAGGTGACCCATAATATATCAAATCGAAGATCTTTGAAGTAGCTTTCCAACACATCTAATTTCGCCTTAATTGGAGTTTGAAGTAAAATGTTATGACCATTTTATTGAAGGAATGCGGAGTTGTCTAAAGGTCCGCGACACGGAAATATAGAGTGGACCTAACGGGGATCCTTACTGGATAAGCTAATGACGTCTTTTTCTTTTAATTTTGAGGGTACTTTCATCCTAAAACCTTTGGGGGCCTATTTAATATCCCAAAACACATAAAACATTAGTTTTTATAATTAAAAATCCTCTTCTTTACTCCTAAACATAAACACTCAAAAATCATCAAGAGAGTCATCAAGTTAGGATTAGCTTTCAAGATTCATCCTCAAGGTAAGTTATTCTTCATAAATTTTAATCTACCCAACTCAAATTTCTTCATCACCTAGGGTTTCAAGAAGATGAATTCAAGAATCCCAAAAAAGGATTTCTCGATTCTTCTTTTTCAAGAATGTAGAGTTCTTCATCAAGAACTCTAAAAATTCTTGTCCATGAGTCCCCATACAAGATTCTTGAAGTATTATCTTGATTAAATTCTTGAAAACTATATTACTTATATGTATTTTCATATGTTGATGATCATCATAAACTTGTTTTCTTGAATTGAATACTTTTCATGAGATATTGTATAAACCCTATATGTTAACTTTTGAAAGCGTGCAAGAATGAGCTTAGGAGATGAGTGTAGAGCCTTGATGATATAAATGTGTTTGTTGTTGTGGTTCCAGTCCTTATTGAGTGTGTAGATGATGATGATGTTCATGAGATTGATATCCTTAGAGTCTTAAAGAGGTTGAAATTAATCTTAAAAGAATATTCCTAATTTATTAAGTTGATGGCTGATGAGATGAGTTAGATGTTCTTTGTCCCAAAGAGACTAAATGATTAGAAATCTTGATGTTTGATGTTTATGAGCATATTGAGTCCTGGGAGGAGTATCAAGCTCCAAAACGAGTCAGAGTGAGTCTCACACACACTCATAACTAGTAGGCAACGTAGGAGAGGATTGGACCATGAAAAATAGATGTTTCATTAGTCCTAAAAGAGGATTTGATGTTATTATGGATCTATAGATGGCATGCCCTTTCATCTCGGCAGGTACTGGGCGGATGCGGCAACGACATTGCTTCGTTGTCTCATCACCGACTCGTAGGTAATTGTAGTAAGTTTGAGAAACTCCCAGATAGGTCCCACATTGATAGTACTCTGATGTTGAGTTGAGTTGGTTGATGGGTCACTTATCTCTCTTTATTCTTACTTTAAATAGATATTTGACAATTTGACTGGTTATCTTTCTGAGTTGATGTTGTTTCATATTATTCTACCTGTTTCTGTTTCCTTCAGCTATTTTACATATTATATATTCCCCGTACTGACGTCACTCATCACTGCATCATTTTATGATGTAGATATATGAATTAGGGATCGTCAACAGGTGCATCTTTGAGGGTCTATGACGTTCAGTTAACTGGTGAGCCTCCCCTACTTCACAAGAATCATTACGTTTATTTTTATCTTGCTTTTAGAGTTAGATTTGATCAGCTTTACTTTATTTTGAGTAGTCATGGGTCTGTCATTGGCACCACTTGATAGTGATAGTAGCTTCATAGACTAGAGTCGAATGTTGATGTTATGACTTGTTGAGCTAGTTCCTTCTACTAGCCCTTTTATTTATTGATATTATTATTTTTGAGACTAGATGAGATGTGTCCATTACTTTCATTAGTCTTCCGCTGATTTTCTTGAGTTTATCGATCTAATGAATGTGATGAGGCCAAGTGGTTCGCTTGGAGACTACCAATAGTCTCTGAGTGCCAGTTACGTCTAGGGTACCCTCCTCGGGTGTGACACCAACATTTACTAAAACTAGTAGAGCCGAACGTCCTAAAAGATCTTTAGTTTGGCAATTTTTAATACAAAATGAGGAAAAAACTATTTTTCAATATACAAAATGTAAAAAAAATGATGAATCATTTGACTATGTACTAGGTGACATGGAGGGGCGGGATGGCTAGCTACACATTTGAGAAAATGTAATCCAGAATTTGCTCGTCTAGAAGCTGAGAATAGGGCTAAAAAAGAGGTAAACCAATAATTGAAGAATATGTAGGAGGTTCAAATATGGTTCAAAGTATTTTAAATATGTCTAATCCGGCTGGGCCAAGCGAACCCCGCACGTATAGAAAAGAAAAAGATCTTGAAGAATTAGCAAAAATGGTTACTGTTTGTGGTTTACCTTATAGTTTTCCTTCGCATCCCGATTTTATTCATTATATTCGAGAAGTGTATAACCAATCTTTTGAAGGTTTTTCAAGAAATACAATTAAAAATGCTATTTTTCAATATCAACCTGAACATTGTCATTGTCTTTATTGTTTATTTTGATGGTAAATCCTCTATTACGTTTGATATGGGTCGTAGTATTAATGGTAATGATTATTTTACTATTAATTTTCGTTAAATTGATCATGATTGGAACATGCAAAAAAGAAGAATATGTTATAAATATGTCAAAGAGACTAAAACTGGTTCTTATATAGCCTCAGTTATAAGTTCTATTTTGAATTATTTTGGATTATGTGATAAAATATTGAGTTGCACTTTAGACAACGCTTCTAATAATTTGAGAGCAGTTGATTTTTTAAAATCGAGAATTTGTCCAATTGATGACGATGCTTGTCATATTAAATGTGTGACACATATTTATTATTTGGTAGTAAAAGATGGTGTTCTGGAAATTCTTGTGAAACAATTAGACTTGCTTATAATTGGATTTTTAAATCTGAAATAAAATCTAGACTTCAAAATTTAAAAACCGTTGTAAAGAAGATCAATTTAAATATAGAAAAGTTCCAAGAGAAGTTTCTACCCAGGGGCGGATCTATATGTATGTCGGGGGGTGCCAAGGCACCCGATGACTTCGATAAAATCTTTTTATATATATAGTCAATAAAATCTTTATATATATATACATACTAGTCTTACTACACGTGCATTGCACTTGTATGACTATTCTTAAGAGTCATATAACCCTAGAATAGCGTCCATGCTATATTTTATTAATCTATTGGAAATGCAACAACGTTTTCATTTAAGCACTGTTTCTTGCAAATGTAAATGTCAGTTGTATCAAATGATACTGATCACAAAATTTAAGTTTTTAAAGTACTTTATAGTTTTATATCACTGTAGTTATGATTTTTTGGATCTAGAGGAGAAGTGATTAACAATGTAAAGACCCGGCGTTAACATGTATTAGTAAATGGCATATGAAACAATAAGTCAATTGTAGTATTTTAAAAACACGTGACGCATGACTTGGTAGTCGCTCATTTAAATAGTTGTCATACATGGAATATGTAACACTAAAGAGAGTTTGAGTATTAGCAATGTCGCATGTTTTAATAACCAGTTACAAGAGGCCAAAGTTAGTCTCGCTGCAAATATGAGGATAGATGACAGATATAGAAGTAAAACAATGTGATTATAAACTATGAGATGCAATATATACCCGGTACAAATCCAACCCTAACACCTCTCACATACTGTAGTACTGTACTCTCTTCTTGCAGACATTCTTGAGTTAGGTATGCATTTTGTAATGCTATCCGTCCCATACTATAGCAGTTTGGAGGGGTTTCTGTCCTCCATATTATTTGCCATGCCAGTGCTTCATTCATATAATTTGAAACTTCCAGCAATCTATTTAACAGAGAATCAATCTGACTTGGCTGTCCATTGAGAATCTGTCATGTCATCAAGCTGTGCTATACAGTTTAAATAGAAGTGAGCTACTGATTGGAGTATGTAATACCCAGAAGTGATTATGAGAAGAGCAATGAAGTGTTCTTTCAGTTCCAGAAATGTGCTTTAGCAGGAAAGGCAAGATGTACTGGACATTGAATTTAGGAAAGAGGGTTATATTCTGAGACAAAATAGTGCTCGTTTTTCATAGTTTTTGTGCCATGTATTTAATTGTCTTTCCATCACATACAATCGAGTACCAGAATTTTTATGACGTTGCTATTACCATGTGAGTGCCGTTTCAAATTTTAATTGCCACATTCTTGTTTAAATTAATAAAATGAGAAAATCATCTGGTTAAGGGTTATGGATTTCTATGTTTATTATGCAGTGGTAATTGTGATCCCTCTATTTTTCCGTCGCAGCTCTGCAGAATCAATTGCTGGTGTGGTTCTTGCAATTGAGAAAGCACGACTGTATCATGGAAAGGGTGGGGGAGAAATAATGCGTTCTGCTGTTTCCCGTTTCATTGAATGCATTTGATCAGCTCATGTCCAATTGACAGACAAAATAAAACAGAGTCTGCTTGATATGCTCCATGAGAATTTGAGACTTCCTAATCCTCAGATACAGGTTTATTTTATGACTATGTCAATTACCTGCTTAATAGCTTCAATGCCATTACATTAAGATACCATGGTTGTTCTGGGAAGGAGGAGCTGAATTAGATGACAACACCAAGTTGGAAGCTGATGTCATCATACTTGCAACTGGTTTTGATGGGAAGAAAAAGATCAAAGACATATTACCAGATCCCGTCCGCAGTTTGGTAGAGTTCCCCTCAGGCATGATACCCTTGTGCAGGTAATTACACTCTCTGTGAATATAACACTTGTATGTCTGAGCATGTTATACTGAAAAGTCTTCATTTACAATTCCTTGACAGGGGTACAATCCATCCATTGATTCCAAATATAGCTTTCATGGATTACCTTGAAAGTGTTTTGAACCTGCATTCAGCTGAGATACGTTGCATATGGCTCTCACGACTTGTTGATGATCTATTTAAGCTTCCATCTGTTGAGAAAATGCTTGAATAGATAACAAAAGAGAAGGAGATTATGAAGAGGATGACAAGATTCTACAAGAGAAACTGCATCTCCACCTTCAACATCAACCATAGCGTTGAAATCTGCCGAGAGATGGGATGACAATTTTGGAGGAAGACAAACTGGTTCGCTGAAGCCTTTAGCCCCTACAACAACCAAGATTATGCAGAGGACAAGTAGCTTCATTCAATAATATTTGAAAATTTCCTACTTAAATTAGCTTGTTATTTCATGTATATCTACAGCTTATGCAGTATATTTATCTGTTTATAAGAAGTAAACATCACACGTATGAAAGGACAAGCAAGGTATTCAAAAATTTGAAATACTTCAGCTTATGAGTCAAACTTCTATTTGTATCAGTAAAAGTAAGGAATAAAGATTAATATTTCACGATCATGATGAGCGATTCCATTCTCATTAATTTACTATGCTTCGACAACTTAAGAAGTGCTAAGTTAAAGCGATTTAAGAAAATTCTCCATCATGCAGCTACAACACCCAGAGCAAAGGCCCATATACAATCTTTTCTCCCACAGGAGGACCGAGTTCAACATTCTACAGCGTGAATTGTAGCATGACCCTAAACCAACAGCTCCTTTGACATATATCAAATATAAGTGGTTGTACAGCCCATCAGATAACAATTGGCAGACATTAGTGGCACAGAAAGTAGAAGAAATTTATTGGCTAGAGGTAGGAAAATAATGTAGAAGGGGAAACCTTGATGTTTAAAGACTTTGAATTAACTTCAAATCGATATGCTTTTCAGGTTGGAACTGATTATTATATATGAGTTGAACCACTCCATTCTTGTCAAGCACATAAGTTTGTCTTTCGGACAATGCACCAAACAACTATCATACTTCTTACTCTCACTCTAAATATCTTGATATACTTATAATAGCGAATTCAGTATTTGAATTGCGAAGCACAAAAGGTGCGGCACAAATTCTAATTGAAGCATAAATCTAAGGCCAAAACAGAATGTAAAAAATTGAAAAGTTTCTTACAGGTTGCGACTCAAGCGGACCGAGGCGCTGTTGATGCTTATCGTCGGTACATAGCTTCCTAAATTCTTTTTCAGATATATATGCCAACAGAGAGTTGAGAGCATCTGTTAAAAGGTCAAGCAAGAAAAGGTAAAATAGCTTACTGATCTGACATCAAACAGCACAAACTTCTGTTCATATGTTAAAGTTGGTCACCACTGCACGTACCTTTGAAGGTTGGTGGACACCACTGTTTCTTGTCATCTGCAAAATATTTCAGTCGGCATGTTCCAAATCGAAACATCCTGACTCAGGCTCGACGGAATATTTCTCGTCATTATGACCTGGTAATTGAAGTATTCAATCTTGACCATTGTAAGAAGGCAAGAGAAACAGTGCAACTCTTCCAAAGATGGTTGGCGCCTGTAGAGGAGTAACACAATCTATAATCCTTAATGATTTAGGATAGTCCTTGTCCTTTTAGGATTGGAATCCTAATAGGTTTGGGACTGCTAATTGGAATATATATATATATATATATGACATAGTTGTGAGAAAAATGTTAAAGTTGATTTTTTGGAAGATGATAGATTTCTCTAGATTGTCTAGTATAGAAACTTAAATAATTATCTTGAAGAAATATCTAGATATTTTAAGTAGTTAACGATCTTGGGCTAAAAAAGTAGAAGGTCTCCCGATAATACTTTTCTTCTGCTATATTTCTCTACATGGTATCAGAGTCATAGTCATATGTTGCCTTGTGGGTTTACTTCAAGATCGGATTAGTGGTTGATTCAACTGGATTGTCCAAATGGACTTTAGCGGTTGTGTTAATGGACTAGGGATGGAGTTGTTGAATCAGTCCAATTACAAGGTATGGAAGACTTGTATGGAATCATGCCATGTGGGTAAGGATTTGTAGGAAGTAGTTAATGTGAGTAACACAAGTCCTCCGGATGACAGACCGGAGAATAGCAATAAATACAAGAAGTGGAAGCAGATTAATGTAAAAGCGGAGTTCATCCTTAAGAGGTCAATATCCTCCGGCTTATTTGATCATATTATAAGGTGTAAATCAGCTCATGAGATATGGAGGACCCTTGGTCAGTTGTTCAACAAGAAGAATGAAGCTCGGCTACAGATATTGGAGAATGAATTGGCTAACACTACTCTAGGTAATCGCTCTATTGCCGAGTACTTGTTGAAGATTAAAAACTTGTGTTCTGACTTATCCTTATTAAATTCGGAGGAGACTATTTCTGAAGCACGAATGAGAAGAATTATCATTCGTGGTTTGAAGCTGGAATATATTCCATTTGTGACGTCAATTTAAGGGTGAGCTCAACAACCATCCTTGGAGGAATTTGAGAATTTATTGTCGTCACAAGAGTTACTAGCCAAACAGTTAGCTAGTGTATTTGTTAATGGAGGAGAAGGAGTTGCTCCTGTAGCCAACAAGAGGAACTTTAAGGAAAAGGCAAGAGATACACTACATGATCGATCCTCAGGTGGTTCAAGTTCACCTAGAGAGAAGGAAGAGCCTTCAAACTATTATGGTAGGAAACTTCCAAGGTGTTATAAACGTGGCAAAATAGGTCACATAAAAGATATTATCAAGCTAAGGAGAGCAATGTGGCTCAAATTAATAAAGCTACTAAAGAAGAAGAAGACTGGGAAAAGTGCTTAGTAGCTGAGGCTCGAGCAAAAGCTGCCATGGCTTCCATCAATCTTGAAGGAGATTGGATTGAAGATTCAGAATATAATGCAGTCGATTATGGGGAAAAACAAGACAATGATGTCATCAATATGAATCAAGAAATTCTCTTAGATATTTATTCCAGCGACGGAAAAGGTTCTATCAAAGAAATTAAAGAAACAAATTTTGACAAGTAGTTTCTGAAACTATATATACTAGTGGTGACCTTAATGGGGAAAGCATTGAGGGAGATGCAGTAGAAGTTAAAGCATCTAGTCAAACGTCACCAAGGAGCTAAGAGATAGGGAAGTCCAAGAACTCAACAAGGAGATAATACACATGAATCAGTTGTCAATAAAGAATCTTCATCATTTGAAGAAGCAAGAGGAGTCCAGAAGAAGCTATTGAGAATTTCACCAAGATGTAGCTCAAAGTTTCGTTTGAGTTCTTCCACAACAAGTGCGGGATAGCTTCCAAAAAAACACTTTAAGGGGGAGTGTGAAAAATGTTAAAGTTGATTTTTTGGAAGATGATAGATTTCTCTAGATTGTCCTTATATAGAAACTTAAATAATTATCTTTTGAAGTAATATCTAGATATTTTAAGGAAAACTAGGTACTATTAAAGAGTTATATAGAAACTTAAATAATTATCTTGAAGAAATATCTAGATATTTTAAGGAAAAAGACAAATATACTAGAATTTTCTTAAGAATATTTTATAGAGGATACTTGTAGAAAATAATAGAATAGTCTAGATTCTTATCTAGATTATTCTTGTAAGAGTATCTAAAACCATCCCTAGACACGAATAAATAGGGGTGGTCTTTGTCATTTGTAACCAAGCAAAACCAAAACCAAAACAAAGAGTCTTCTTATATTACAAAGTTCTCCTTTCCAAAATATTTCTTCTCCTTTCTAGCTTCTACTTCTTCCCAAGCAAAACCAAAACCAAAACAAAGAGTCTTCTTATATTACAAAGTTCTCCTTTCCAAAATATTTTTTCTCCTTTCTAGCTTCTACTTCTTTAGTTAACTCTTCCGATCTTAGTTAACGATCTTGGGCTAGCAGAAGGTCTCCCGATAATACTTTTCTTCTGCTATATTTCTCTACATGGTATCAGAGCCATAGCCATATGTTGGCTTGTGGGTTTATTTCAAGATCGGGTTAATGGTTGATTCAACTAGATTGTGCGATGGTACTGCCAAATGTGCGAGAAGCAATGTCGAGACGAGAACGGATTCAAGTGCCAATGCACCAGCGAGTCTCATCAACGTCAGATGGAAATCTTCGGTCAGAACCTGAATCCCGTTGTTGCTGACTATTCCGTGGAGTTTGAGAGTTGTTCCTTGATCATATGAAGCGTATTGACACCCAATTTTGACCCTCCACATTATAAATTAATTATTGAGCTTCTTCAATTTTTAACAATGTGAAATAATTATCTTTGGAAGAAACATATATTTTAAGTTATTTCATATACTTTGTACGTATATAATTACGTACTTTTTCATATTTATTCAAAAAAAAATTATTTTCTTGTTAACTATCTTGATTTAATCATAAATTATTTTAAAATTAAGTATTTCACTTTGATATTTCAAGAAACCCGTTAATTGATCTAATTTAATTCATCGTGTATTTTAAAATTCAAACTCGCGCCCCGACCCCACATGTCCCCTTCCTTTTTCCTTTTTAATTTACTTTTCTTTTTATTTTACTTTTCTTTTTATTTTAGGTGGAACCCACGTGTCTCTCACCAACTCTCATCTTCTTCCTCTCCTCACGACCATCTCTCATCTTCTTTCATTTTTTTTCATCTTCAAGAACACACACACACCAACGAAAAGAAATTCAGCAAAAGCTGGCAACAAAAACAACCCCAACGTTCGGATTTTGAATTTTGAATTCAAATTCAAAATCTTAATTTTCAACCTATAAATACCCCTCTTCATCACTTGTTTTAGGGGGGTTCATCATTCTAAAAAAAGGAAAATAAGGCAAAGTTTCCAAAAGAAAATAGTTCAAGATTTTTCAAAAAATTGTTACGATCTTAAATATTTTCCAAAAAATTGGTGGTGGAAGCTCTCTTGTAAGCTCGCTGAGGTCTCAGTTTCCCTGCTCCGATAAAGGTAATACTCTCATCTCGCTCACCTTGGATTTATTTTAAGTTCATAACTATGTGAATATGGAAAAGCTGGAAGGTATCGAAGTTCTTCTATTTGTGTTAAGCTCGTTTTGACTAAAAATGCTCTATCGTGTTGTTATGCTATTTTGAGTTAGCTGTTAATTTCGTTGTTCGACATGTGTTGTGTTTTAGTCGATTTCAAGCTTCTCAGTTAAGTAAAGTTTCAAAATGATCAATTTTCATGGTTTTGATTAAAAGTTATTCCATAGGTTGATTTTTTAGACATAAGTTATGTGTTAATTCTTGGGTTTAAGTTAATAAGTTTCATGTGTTGATTCTTGGTTCCAGAATTGACGAGTTTTTTGTGTGGTCTTAAATGTAATATACTATACGTTTGAATTGTTATTTATGTTCCAATTTTATTAACATGAATCTGTGTCCTATATTTAGTTTTGTTACAGAATTGACGAGTTTTTTGTGTGGTCTTAAATGTAATATACTATATTTATGACTTATCATGCTACGCGTATTTTCAATTGTGGATTTAAATAATTTGTCGGATCTCTAATTTTTTTCTTTTTCTTGCTTTTTATGCATTTGTCTGAGTCTTTCGAGTCTCCTATCTTGCATTTCTCGGAGCCATGAAGGCCCAAGCAGTTTGGGGGGTTAGTGTATAGGTTAAGAAAGTTGTGTTACAAGACTTTTGCCCCCCACCCCCCCAAAACGTCACTGTATACACTGATATACAACGTGTATACAGTGATGTGGTCTAGAAAAAATTTGATTCTGTAGCAGGAATGATTCAAGATGATTGGAATGTTGGATATACAAGTTAATATATAACGGAAAGAGGGTATACACGTTGATATACAACATATATATCCTATTGATATACAAGCTTAAATGGGCAAATAAGAGCCCAAAGAACAGAAGTTGCAGGCCCAAGTGACTAGCCCAGGTGTACAATAACCAGACTTGGGCCCAACTTTCATTTTCTCTTCTTATTGCCTATTTGTGACTAATTCAAATTCTTTCACTAAGAGAATTTTTATCAAAATTTCTTAAAGTCTTTAAATATTTTATCTCAAAGTTAGTCAAATAATTTTTAAATCATCGGATAACCACGTGTTAGTGGCTATTTTAAGTGCTAATACCTTCTTGAAATAGTAATAAGAAACCTTACCCATTTCTCTTAAGATTCTTCTTTTCTATTAGAGTCTTAAAATTATTTTAAATTTTCTTAATTTCTTTAAAAAATTAAGTGGCGACTCTGTTGTTATTTTTCTGTAAAAAATTGGTTTTCTCTTAAATTAATTAAATTTTAAATCGATTTTTGATTTCTTTTGAAGAAGTTATTTTTGCGATTAACAAAGCGTAATCACCGTGTTGCTGCAACTGTTGTATACAATGACTACATTGCTGATCGACATCATGTCCATATGAATGCTACTCGATGGGCAATGTTGAGTGAGTTTGTTGAATATTTGAAGAAAACAGAAAAGTGTAAAGTTGAAGAGACCACAAACGGTTTGTTCATTACTTATATTGATGGAGAATCCAAGAGGGAGAAAAAGAGAAATCGGTCCGACTTAGCAGATGAAGAAAAGCAGATGTCCCCTTCCTTTTTCCTTTTTAATTTACTTTTCTTTTTATTTTACTTTTCTTTTTATTTTAGGTGGAACCCACGTGTCTCTCACCAACTCTCATCTTCTAGGGAGAAGCTGATGGAAGCGCGAAATACTATGGAGTTGCCTTCAAAGAAGTTGGAGGTTGAGAAGAAGATCAAGTTAACATTAAGGTCGACATCAAAAAGGAGATCAGTATGCTCAAAATCGGTGTTTGATGAGATGGATAATGAGAAGAGGGAGGGGCAAGCCTGTTGCACTAAAATCTGTAATGTTGCCCTGTGTTGGATGAGATAATGAGAGAGGAAGAGGAAGAAAGGGAGCGGAACAACAGGAAGGGTTACTGGTTATGCGCGGGGATCATTGTGAAGGTAAAGAGCAACACGCAAAAGGGGATTGTTTGTAAGGTTGTTGATAAATATGTTGTGGAGATCAAGATGATTGAGACGAAGCATGTTGTAAGGGTTGATCAGAAAGAGGTTGAGACTGTAATTCCGCAGATTGGAGGTCTTGTGAGGATCGTTAATGGTGCACATTGCGGATCAAATGCCAGACTTTTAGCAGTTGATACAGACAATTATTGTGTTACAGTAGAGATTGAGAGGGGAATATATGAAGGCAAGGTTCTCAAGGCTATTGATTATGGAGATATATCAAAGTGCTATTGACATTCTTAAAACTCTTATTTAAGGAGTTTTTCAGAGATGTTTTCTCCTACTTCCTTACATTACATTTTCTTTTCTGTTTGTAATCTGAAAGGAAAAGGAACAATCTTTCACACTAAAGAGTCATCGTTTGATGTGAGTGTTGGGAAAAATAAGGATTAGCACAAAAATAAATATGGCACAAAAATGAGAAAATAACGACACCAAAAATTTTACGTGGAAACCCTTCTAAATAAGGGAGAAAACCACGGGCCAAGAGG